>VXBX01002588.1:19677-52861 GCA_013400415.1 Scytalopus superciliaris
GGGGGTGGTGGTGGTGTTCTTTTTTAACAGCTTCTGGTGATTTTTTTTTTATGGCAAAACTCAAAGGAAAAAATTAGACAGGCATATGAACTGCTTCTTGAAGTGGAGCTCTAGGACCACAGCAAGCCATGGACCTCCTGGTCATTTTCCCATGCTTCGCTTCCTTTAACACTACCCTCTCCTGTCCAGTGCCAGATTCCTCAAACTTGAGAAGGTCTGCAAAGAAAGCAGAAGTTTGATGTACAGTGTGAATGAAGACAAACCCATAACAATCCAACAAAAAGTAGTTTGTTTGTCTCCCATAAACTTTGACTGCATAGCTGCAAACATGCTTTTCCCAGGAATGTTGCACTTAAGCTGACAGAGAGAGAACTTTTCACCTTGCTTTCTGTTTCACTCCAGATCATTCCACTATCTGTTTTGCCCAAGCCTCCGGTTTTCTATGAATCTATCTTGCAGACTTTTGTTAGGGAGTCTTGGACTTTCAGATACTGTGGCCAGAGCTGGGCATTTTGTTTTGCTTTGCATGTTTGCAGTGATAGAGCACTGCTTAATTCATCTGCAGTCATGGAACACTTCTGCAGTTTCCACTACTCTGAACAAGAGATAAAAAACAACCTCCTCTTGAAGTTGAGTTCGAGCAAATCTGTGTTCTTCATAGTCAAAGTGTAAGCTGCCTGTTAAGTGCAGGTTGCTAATGTTCGATAGTAAATGCTGTTTCTTCAGTTTCAGGGAAGATTGAAGTTAAATAATAACTCAGTGGACCAGGAGATAAGTTTGTAGCTGATAGTACTACCCCTCCCCCAGTTGCATACTCCGCATTCCTTCAGAACAAATGTTCACTTGTTGCTATAGTGTCTAAGATCAGCAGTCAGGAGGGGGGGGGTGTCTTGAAGGCCTGTGAGTGTTTAAAATGTAAAATCAACCCTTATGTGCAGTCCGGATATTTTTGTTGACTTCTATTAGCATATCTCTCTTTAGGAAAGCTCTCAACTATTTATTTATAAGAAAGCATTTGCCATTTTTATGTTGTTTTTGAAGTGCAAAAAAAGATACAAGGAAAAACTCCATTCTCCTCTTCACATTTCCGACCTCAAAACACTTCATGCCTTAGCTAGTTTGTTAATTAGAATTACCTTCCCTTTCCATCACAGCAACTAGAGTAATGAAATTGAAATTACAAGATTAGCAAGATGCAAGGTGGCTAATGAGGAAGAGGATGAATAGTCAGATTTTCTGTTTTGAAAGTAATTTTGAAGCTAGGCCTTTCAAGAACAAAATTTCTTCTAATATAGTTTGAAACTTAAGAAATGGGAGTCCTTTTAACAAAAAATCACCTTGTATCTCTCAAAGAACTCTACCTTAAAACCTGACAGATAAGATTTGATCCATCTCCAGTGTCAAGTCTTGTGTTCTAAACAGCAATTCCTGTGTATATGTAGGAGCTCATGTGTTTAAAAACAAAAACCCCTCAACCTAAATTAGCTTCCTGCACTTGGCAAAATGTATAATAGTGTATCCACTAAAATATTGTATTTTCTAATTTCTCTGATGCATCAGTTTATCAAAGTAGCAACTTAAAACATCAATACACATAATTCCTGTATGCCTAACAGCCTGGAGTCAGGAGTTGTGATTGTCATCTTAATGATCTTGGCTTCATGAAGATTTCATAGACTAAAACATTCCTTTTCCACCAGTTTCATTGGAAGTATTTGTTCTTCTTATTTATATAGCTTGGTCACAGAGCTGAAGCTGACCTGTTTCTTAATTCTGAGGAATCTGGCAGTTGCAGTGATTTGATTGTTAGATCTAATGTCATGGTAATGGATTGGAGTTACAACTGCATGGCAGGATAGGAGATTTGCTTTAGAGCCTGCACCTTGATCTTTGTAAGCAGCCGTTTCCTTTTTTTTTAAGAAAGTAGGGATTTTATGAGGACTCATTCCTTTGTTTGCCTAAAGTGCCCCTTTTTGTACAAGATTGAAGTGACTCATGTAAACCTGTAGAAAATAGTTGTGTTTGAGTTAAACTTTCATCTTAATGACTTCCATTACAGAACAGTGTAACTGCAAAACCTAGGATTTGAGGCTTTTTTTTGGTAGAGGCTGTGATTTAGCTAAACAAAGTATTTTTCCTTTTTACCATTTTTTCTGTCTTTACTGCTTGCATACTTTCTGAGACAAATTTTTAAAAGTATGTTGGAATTTTTATTTGCCAAGCCTGGTTATCTTTGGTTGATAAAGCAGTTTTAATCTTAAGTTGACAAAACTTACCTCTTCAGTGTTGTGTTCTTTGTCATGACTGGACTGCTTCAGATAGTTAAGCTATTTTAGTAATATAACATGTTCCCTCTTTCAAATGTGTTGATTCTCTGATGTTTATAAATTTGGGTTCAGGGCCAACAGGTGGGTGTTGCAGCAGTTCATTACATTTCTGAAAGTTCTGTTAGTACTGCTTATCTGTGAGACATAATGACCGTGGGATTATATATATTGCTACAGATGCATGCAAAAGGGAAAGGGAGGATCTTATTTTGGAAGGAGTCAAGTGTTTCTTTTAACTCCTGTAATGTCTCAATCCTTTTCTAGTTTTAGAAATCTGCAAGAAGTAGAAGGCCTGTGAGAAAGTTTCAGCAAAGATGGATTAAAAACAATTGAAAAAATGAATTGCAGGATTGTACATCAATAAGTTGCAGGAAGTGTATTTGTATGGTGGGGTTAAAGCACAAGCGTGTCCTCTTTCTCATCTTATGCCTTTTTAACAAGAGGCTTTGACATCTTTAGGACTTGGGGCCAAATTTCAATTTTGTAGCCCAGCATTTCCAAAGGCTACTCTTCTCTACTGTATTCAATGTTTTCCAGTTTGCACAGGTGTGATTGTTTTAGGGCTCTGTCTTGTGAAGACATGTAACATCTCAGTTAATGTTCTGCTTTTGGACTACAGCACATTCTTAGCTCTATTTGTAAGATCAGATGTTGCTGAAATAGTTATGGGCAAGATATTCCTGAAGCATTAGCTTGAAGGCTGCTCAGTGCTCACAAATTCATCTTGATGTTTGTCTTGATAGTGGTATGAATGGATTCTTTAGTAGAATACTTCAGTTTTTTGTGGGGTTTTTTGTCTGATTTTTTTGTTTGTTTCTCTTGTGTACTTCTATCATTCATTGATGGTATAGAGGGTATATAAAGTACTTTGTGCTACCACAACTATGAAACTGAAAGGTCTGTCCAGAAGCTCTCCAGTGCTGACAAGTGGAAAAAAAGCATTTACTGGAGTCACTAAAGTGGAAGTGCAGAGAAACTGAAAACAACCAGTCAAGATGGGCTGTGGTGTCAGCTCACAAGTAGTTTAATGACTCCCAATAGAAGAGCAGTTGAAGGAGACAGCTTTTTGGAGGGATAGTCATGTATGTTTTGTGCTTTGTTGGGTAAGGTGCAAATTGTTTATCTGAAAGCTTAGTAGTATACATGAATTGTGATAGTTGAGTGAAGACAGTTTATGAAGGGCCTTGAGAAAGTGACCCTGATAAATAGCTTATGCCAGTGGGGAAGAAGTAGGATTAAGACTGCAGAGTGGTCAAATTAAATGTTTTCTGGTATTCATGTGTAAGCTTTTGTTAAGGACAAGCAAACAAATTCATCAAGGAATGGAGAACTCCTTCTAGCTGTAGTTGGCATCAGATAATGACTGGATATGAGGTTTTACAGAACGTGGCCGAGAACTTAATTTGGAAAGACAGCAATAGATCTGGAGCATATAAATAAACTGAATTCGTAATAATGAGAGTAGCTTGTTCTACAACAGCAAATTCTGCATGCCATTGGATGAAGAATTAAATGTATGGGACTACTATTCAAATATGTAGTTGACCGAGTTCTTCCTGTTCTGTTCTAGTTCTCACATTCTGTAGCTTTTATTGGACTGCACATCCTTTGGTTTTTTGGTGGGTTTGGGGTTTTTTTGTTTATTTGTTTCTTTTAATGTAGTGTTGACTAGCTGGAATGACAACCTCAGTGGTACTAGGGAGAAACAGCTGTATAAATCCAAAACCACAAAGCAAACAAATTCCATGGTTTGTCTTTTTCACCCCTCTATTGCAAGGTATTTATGGAGACATACTACTCAATTAAAAATTACTAATGAGATGTGCAGTGAGTTACTCTTGTCTTTTCGAGTGTGCAGTTAACAGTGTGGCATCAATTACTGTGAAAATTACCACGTAGTTGTGTTTTCACTTCATACAAAATCAAAGATGTTTCGGTGTGAAATAACTGATACCAAAATATTGTACTGCAGAGGGGACTGACTGTTTCTGAGTCTAGGAAATGGGAAGATTTTTAAAGTATTTCCTTTGGAGCCTTCAAACGGCTCTATGTCACCTGTGTGAGTTGTGCAGTCAGGCTTTACTCTCTTGGGTGGTTGTTTCAGCAGGACTTCAGTCCAGGAACTTCAAATAATCCTTAATCCTTTATGTTCACCAGTTTTCTTGACAATGTTACTGACTGCTGCTTTAGTGATTTGAATACCACTCAGTATCTAACTTGATTTTGTCACTCTTTTTAATCAACAGAACAGAAATGAACTACTATCACATACTATAGTAGTCCACAATTGTGTTTAAAAGATCCTTTAAAATAAATGCACAAAGTAGTGCACCTCTTGTTTAACAGCATATAATCTCATAATCCTGGCTTTGTGTGGTCTTTTGAAAACTAGGTGGGCAGGCAGCAGTAAAATAGACTTAGGCTAAGGGTGGAAGGAGTAGCCATGTAGAAAAAAACCCAGTATTTTGACTAAAATTAAAATGAGCTGAAGGTTAAGTATTGTTTGGTAAGATCTTGATGTTGGTTAGCAAAGGTTAAATGTATTTTATTTAGAATGAACAAACCATAATTTTCATAGTACCCTTTCTGTGTGCCAGTTTGATATGGTGTGATCAAATTGCTGGGGATTGTCTTTCATTTTCTGACTTGCTCTTTTTTTTAGAAATTTGTGCTATGAATGTTGAGTATTACTTAATATGCTTTCAGAACTTGAACCAGCATGCAAGGAACAGTTGCTTAAAGCATAAGATACTTTAAATAAAGTGTCTTACATTGGCAGCTGTTCAGTCCAGTGACTGATGAAGTTTTAGTGAAATGTCTTTGAATAAGAAATTAGTAGCAAGTCACTACTAGTGATATAGTCACCTATCCTGATGGATACCACTTTCTGGTGAACTGTGACTGATCAGACTTACTGCGAATGTATTCATCATAAAGAATGTAATTTTACATCGACTTGACAATTTACAATTCTAACTTAAAATGTGTTCTGAAACTTCTGAAGCATTATCCTCACCTAGCTTTATTCTTCATCTCCTGAAGATTCAGGGAAACTATATGAATGGTGGCTAAAATGGCCATGTAGTGTTTTTACTCTCATTTGTCAGAAACAGGTAAATAAGGAAACACTAGCAATTTTTACTTATGGTTCCTGGTCTTTAAATTTTGGGTTAATAAAAGATTAATGTATTCTAAAGATTAAACTGCATGGCTGAACACATCTAGGTTAGTTGACTGGAATCTCGGGGCTAGTAGAATAAAAAAGTTGGAGGACTGTAGTGTGCAGCATATTGAAATAGATTAATGAAAAGCTGCATTGTGGCAGTTTTTTTCTGGAAGGCTTCCCTACATACACAAATGGGGAGTTCATCTATGAATTTAAATGTGAAATGGATGTGAAGTAACAACTGTTCTGCTGATGTCAGTTGGCAAACCAGGAAAAGGAAAATATATAACTGCTTTCAGTGTATGTAGAATTACAAGATTTTGATTATTCTGATGCATTTTGCATGTACACCTATTTTATTGACTTTCTGAGATTAAGACATCTTTATTTTTGTAACTTGAATTTCTGAAAATGAATTTAGTCTTAGTTTGCTCTCTATCTCTAGTCAAGGTCTTCTTACGTAAGGTTTGACTTCACAAGTACAGAATTGGTCCATAACTGAAATGGAGTAGGAATGTTAGCCCAGTTTAATAAAAAACAAACCCACCACAGCTCAAGGTCACATCAGAGGCTAATCAGCATGGTTAATGGTTGCATCTACGTGGATAGATTGATGCATTTTGGCCAATCCCTGGGAGCAAATGACAAATCTGTTTGGGTATTTGTGGTACACAACAAAAGTCATCATACTAGAAATCTTAACCTGGAAGGTTGAACTAATGTGGGATAGTTTTGTTTTATTCAAGAATAATTTTTCTGCAAGTACTGCAAGCCTGCAAAGTCACGCTGTTTATTTCAAAAAGTAAAGAGAGAATTTCCACCCTTAAAATGCAAAAATATAAGTACCACGTGCTTTTCATCTTAACCTAAAGTTGTACAACCTAATTTTAAGATAAAACTTAGTAGTTTAACAATAAATAGACAACTCACTTGCCAAATGTTAAATGCTTTATTCTGTTATAAAAACATAAAAACTGAAATCAAACATCGCTACTTTCAGTGTACTATATTCAGTGAGCTGTTTGCAGGAAATGTCAATGCATTCTCACTGAATCAGGTCAGCATATTGCTCTTAAAAACCCCCCCACCAAACAAACTTACCAAACTTTAATGCTTTCATATCAAATGTAAGGTGTTGGGTTAGTATTTTTATTACTTTCTTTTCCTCATTCCTAACCAAATTTCACATGTCCCTATATTTTCTTCATTGAAATAATTGCTTAACTGATTATTTTCCATAAATTGTCATTTTTGCTGTAATATAATGTGATTAAAATACTGGTTGCAGTGGATTCTGGAGTACATGTTGCCAAAGACTGCATGAATTGGGTGTAGTGTCTTCTAATGATGCCATGACAACAGGGGTTGCTGTGGTACTGATTAACAAAAAAGCTAGGATTGGCTATTTTGGAAGCTTCAAGTACGATGTTTCTTGACAGAGGGATGGGTAGGTAGCTTCTAATTTTTAATCATAGTACAGGATTGAGAGGTGATGACTACTTGTGCCTTTGGCAGCTTCCAGCCTTGCCAGAGAGTTTACAACATAAATTCTTGCGAAAATTCTGAGTTTTTAGTTCTCATGGAATTAAAATGTTTCATTCCTTATATCTGCAGCATGTAGCCAAACAAAGGAAGAAATGTGATAGCTAAGACTACTGTTTTGTCATCACTCCTGAGCTATGGTCATCAACAAACAAAATATCTACACCACCATTAAAGGAAAAAGTTTTGTTCATTTTATATTCATACAATCAATGAAAATCACATTTAGCTCATATGTTTATTGCCTCAAGAAAAGCTTCCTTGACACTAGACTGGAGAGCCATGACATAGATAACTTTGCAGTGGTCAAACCACAATGTACAATGTGTTTTCACTGTATGTTTGATTAATTCTTGCAGTCTTTTGAGTGTGGTAGTGACCTCTGCTAAAACGGACAAATATGCCAGGCTGCGAATTATGTTAGAATGGAGCTGACAGGGAGAGGAGGGCAGAAATAAAATAATGGTTTAATCTGGGACTGTTTCCCAAACTGCAGATACAGGAATTAGGTGATTTCCACACAGTTCATTGCTGTATGATTGTTTTGCTGTGATGCTCACTGGAACATCTCATAGTCTGGATCAGGTTCAGACCTGAGTGCTGACAGCTTCCTAGTATGCAGTATGGACATGGATGAAGAGGATAGTAATGTGATTTTAGTTTGTCTGTTTTACTTTGGATCAGCTTCATACCAATTCAGATTTTTTTCCCCCTGCCCTAGGTGGTATAATTAGTGATATCATGTAATCTTTCTGTATAACATAATAGAAACAGGATGTAATTTACTTTAAGTCAAAAATTAGGTTTTTAGTAAGAGTGGACAGTCTTTTAGTGAAGGTGTTAGTCTTGCAGATTGAAATGTTGGCTACTCAAACCACTTCTGAATCTTTCCAAGACTGAAAGTGATGAGGAGCTGACTGTTTGCATTACATATAGTGAAACTTTAGTAAAAAGTTCTTGATCCAAGTATTCAGAGATTGGGAAAATTGTTTCACAGTTTGTGTGCTTGTTCTCACCCCCATCCTGCAAGACTATTTTGTCTGGCTTCTCCCTTTGTCCTGCAAGAAGTTGAGATTGACGCAGAAGATACGAAGTGGTACTTACAGGCAGATTGAGACTCCTGTATTTCAGAGGAAGTAAAAAGAGAGCTGAAGTACACACTCTTTAGCTGATCCCAGGACAACAGATTTACAAAGGGAATTCTCAAAATGAGGAGTAGACCTAGGGAGTGTGGTGGTTACAACCAGCATTTGAGTGCTGTCATGCAGTTGCCTTTATTCCAGTGGTAATGTCCATAGAGTGAGTGAATTCATGGTAGACACTGTAGTCAAAGCATTTTATGGTGTTCATGAGGGTAGATGGAGAAAATATTTGTGCAAAAATACAAGTTACTTTGCTTATAGTAAGATTTTCACAAGTGAGATGAGTTCATGTGTATTTTGCACCCCACCACCACCGGCAAAAGAGACTGCTCTCTGTCTGTAAACTTGTGGCTGTAGAGAGAGTATGCATAGCAGGTTTTTCCACACTAACATTCTTGAAAGCATGACATAACTAATCATACCTTTCTACTTGTAAAAAGCTTCTTATGGAAAGTAGGACCTTATTAGATGGTACGAACTAGAGTATCTGCTTTGAAAGTCTCATATGTATTCTGATTTCAAGGATTTTTCATGGATGTGTTACTTTTCAGTTGTTTTATCTAATTGTTAATGTGTCTTTCATCAGTGTGATCAACTTCAGTTCTAAACAAATTTTTAGCCACAGCATAACAATAGTTGTATTTTCCTTGTTACTGGTGGAAATTTGGTAGTAGAGGGAGAGTCTGCTGCTGTTAAAAAGCACTAATATTTTAGATGGAGAAGCTCTTCTGTGTGGGTCTGAACAGCAATGTAGGATATGCAGTGGCCATGGAGGGGAAAACTGTTAGTCTGTATTTAAACTTGTCCTGGCAAACATTTGTTGACATAAACAGCTTCAGAAACGTTTGGGCCAACAATAAATCAGGTCAGACAAAAGAATGCCAGCCAACTGACACAGCAGTGCCTTTCCTGACTGTGGCTATTGTGACCAGCCCTGACTTGGCAGGGACGGTGACTGGCACTGACGAGCTTGATGAGCAAATTTGATTTTGTTTTGCATGAATAGAATCCATAGCTGTAATTAAGCCATTATTGCTTAGTAACTTACAAGGCCTTCCCTCTGAGAAATATCTAAAATTAGAAAATATGTAGATTTTGATGTTTTTACATTAAAGATGGATGAGTGGTTATAAAATGTGCTGACCAAAACCATTGAGGAGTGGGAAGCTAATGACAACAGCGTGCTACTGAGATGGCTTGGCAAATACCGACAGACTTCCCAGCTGCTTTGTACTGTCAATCTTGTGCATTAGGTTTGTCAGCTTTGAATATATGCTTTTTTCACCCTGTTCTCTCTCCACTTCTCCTACAGAGTATGCTTTCATTTTGGAAGAGCTTGTTTTCAGCTATTGTAAATGACAGTTGAAACCCTAATGAAAGATTTGCAGAGAGGCTACCAAGCTCTCTCCAAGCCCCCTTTATTTCCCCCCTTCAGTTTTAAGAGCTGGCTTTTTCCTTTTGAGAGGTAGGGGGCTGAGTGTTCCTCCAGGAGATTCCAGGAAATTGTGGTAACCTGAGTGAACAGCTGAACTCAAGTGCCCAGAGAGGTCCTCTGTGTTGCAGGAGTACCAGTGGTCACAATCTTAGTCATGATATTGCAATTCATGTTATTAAGCTTGAGAGAGATTTTAAAACAATATAGCATCCATTGGTGAAGAATTTTGTGCTTGACTTCATGTAAATAAATGTGTACAGTGATGCAAGGGACAGAAAAAAACTTGAAAGTAAGTATTTTTTATGACTACTAATGTCAGATTGAATTGCTGTGGGAACTGGTTGGAGTCACGCTTCCTCGTGCATTCCTTTCACTGTAAGCAGTATTTGCTCTACTTTTGTTTTGGTCTCAGCCATTTTTGGACTTCTTAGCATTAAACTGTGTTTCTGTTGATCTGGCATACTTAGATTGTTTTGCTACCTGAAGTTTCTAAATCTGTCCTGAACAGGAAATGTAGTGTCTGTTTGGTACCGATCACTGAATGCAGTGTAGTTGTGGTTCCTGATGATTTCTGCCCCCACCTCTCTCCAAGCACCACTTGTGTCGCAGACCTTTTGTCTTCTGGAGGCAGAGAAACAATGTTTCAGATATTTTGTAAACAAATGATACTGTGATGGAATACAAAGAAATCTCAGTTGGGTGTAGCCAGACCGTTGCTTTTGAGAGTACAAATAACTAATCTTGTGCTTGAGTGCATTATTTTAGTGATAGTGTTCTCCTGGATGGTATGATAAACATCTGATTCAGCTCAGCAGATGTTTTCAACTTGCATTTCCCTTTGAAGCTTGCTGCTTGTTTCAGACTTGAAGAGGCTTGTATCCTCTTCAAGGCTGGTGTTTTTTTCCTTCCTTTCTTTATTCTCCTCCCACTTACTTTGCTTTTTTCCCCAAATCTATTGTTCTGGTAAGATATTATCAAATTTTAATACTAAGAAACTGCATTTTGGGATCAGATATGCATTAATAAGTCTTTTGGGTTTTTTTTTTTTTCTGCCTTCACCTAACCTGTAAGGAACTTAAGAGACTTTTTAATGGCATAATGACAAGTCTGTAGTTGTGGGTCACACTGAACTCCAAAGAGTAATTCATGCAGTTTGATGTATGTCTGTGATACGTTCCTTCCTGAACACTGTCAAACTGAGAGGAAGCTCTAGATTGGTCGGCTGCCTTACGGCCTTCTTTCCCCTCCCCTATTTGTTAGGGGTCCAAAAGTCTACCCACCACATTGCCAGAAGGATCTGGCTATGGGGTGTGGGTATTCCTGGTCATGTGATTAGGAACTCCTCTCTTCAGACACAAGTGAGCATCTGTGCATCAGGAGACAGGGACACCTTTGTCTTGGCTAGGCAAGAGATGCATTCTAGTCAAATGGTGCACCCGTGCAGACCATCTCTAGTCTGTTGACCACAATATGCATGCCCTTTGTGTGAGGACTGCACATATTCTGGTTAGACAGAGGCAGGTGATGGGGAAGGTTTGTGGCATATAGCCTTCAAATGCCTTCAGAAATGTCAGTCCCAGTCCTGCCAATATAAATAATTAGTTCCAATGAAAGATTGTGGAATATTTATCTACTTCTGGAGATCTGTAAGAAGAGATGAGATATAAACTCCTTAGACTAACAGATAGTCTAATATACTATCTCCTTTTTAAGTACTTAAAAACTTAAGTCTACATACTAGGCGTTTCTTAGTGAACCAATTTGAATTATCTTTAAATATCCTAATCACTGAAGAAAACATTTTACTATAATTTTAAGATATATTTTCTGTGCTGACTGATCCACTTTGGGTTTGTGGGCTTCAGCACAACTCTGCTGTCTTTCATTTTGCTCATTGCCTTTGCCTGGAGCTGCCTGGTACTCCCAAAAGCAATTTATTCCTGCACTGATGGAGTACAATTGAGGCTTCGATGGATTAAAGCCTGAAGGGACCATTAAAATTATTTGGTTTCATTTTGACAGCTATAAAATTTCTCTGAGTGTTAGAAGGTGGGAATGATCATACTGGATTAGGCTAAAGCTGTATCTAACTCAGTGTCTGAACTCCAGTGATTGCCAAAAGTGAATAGCTAGAGAAAAATAAGTTACAAGTTGGACATATCCTCTGTACTGTTTCTGTTTAGGAGAATTCTTGAGCTGTTGCAAGTTACATTGTTTTAGTACAACACTTAGTAGTTCCATAAAGAGCGGAGTAGTTGAGTGAAAAGAAGTTGTGGAGGTAGGTTCAAAAAGCATTAATTCAAAGACACCGAGGCTGTAAGTAGTTACTGAAGTGCATAGGAACAGCTGTGGTGCAGCAGTTTTGGATGCTGGGTGACTGGACTGCTGAAAGCAGCCAGTCTGGTGTAGTCTCCTAAGCAGCATCACCCACTGCTGTGAAAGGCACAAGCTAACAGAACCTATGGCCAGACCCACTGAGGCATTTATTGCCTCATTAGTAACCCACAGGGAAACTTAAAAGAACTTGCCTAGTCTCTCCTTGTTTCCATGTAAACTTCTTGTGCCAATACTGTGTTTTGGCAAGAAACTCCACAGGTCTCTTACACGAAGAATCACCCTTTTTTGCTTTGAATCTGGCTCCTGCTTGCTCAGTTTAATAGTCTGATGTGTTTATATATAACTGAAAGACATGAATAAGCAATTGATTCGACCCGCTGTTGTAGTGGGGTTTATAATTTTCTAATCTTTCATTAGCTTCTGCTGTTGTTGCTTGCATGGAAACTGCTTTGAGCCTGGATTGCTTTCCCCCAAGTAAGTTCCAAACTCAGAGCTATAATACGCCTTTAGATCAATGTGTGTTTGTCATAAATAACCTCTGCTGCTAATGTGGCAGCACTGAATCATGGCCCTGTTTAGTACCAGGCTTTTGACATTTTTTTCCTTCACTGTGTTTGAGTCCGCAGTTGAAAATCATTATGCATATGTTTAAATGAAGATAAAGCCACAACTAAGTTTCTTTAACAAATTGCATAGAACTTTCTTAACGTACTGCTGTGTAAGATGGATTTTCCTAGACTTCTGTGTGTCCTGTTACGGACAGAGCTTCCTACTCCCTTCCAGCAGGAAAAAACATGCAAAGTGCCAGTGAATGGTAGATAAAGTTTTTGCCTTAGTCCACTTCCTGAGTCAAGGTTTTTCCTTTGACCATGTATAAACCAGTCTGAGTTGGGGGAAAATAAAAAATCTGGTATTTGACATCTAGAGAGGTAAAGTCTGAAGCATAGCAGAGACTTGGAGACTTGTTATTGCACCTGATACAATTGTATGCAATTTGTATGTAGTCCCCCCACCTGACAGCAGTGATATACTGTACTGATGTGCCCTATTGTACTTTGTTTATTCCTCAGAAAAATTTAAGTGCCTCTAGTCTAAATACAATAAATGCAATAAAACAAAATGGCTCTGATTTGAAACCATTCTCTGAGCAGCACTGGATCAATTTGCACTGCACCATAATTGTCTGTATTGACCTGTTTGTTATCATGGCCACAGACAACAGAGTGTTGCCATTCCTTTTTGCTCAGTGGGGAAGTGAGTCAGCTTGTATTAGATCCTCTTTTTCTTTTTCATAAGCTAGACTTTCCTGAATTTGAAAGCTTTTTACCACAACTTGCAACGCAGCACTCTAGTGCATGTAAAACTTTAATTCCATGCACCAGCACCTCTTCTGTAACAGAATGGAAGAGCTTGGGGTTGAACCTGTGCCATGCATGCAACAAGAACTATTTTTAAAAAAAACTAAGAGTGGGATGCAGAGGCACATAGCAAGAGACATATGCTGTAAAAAGCATCATCACCTTGGAGTGTGTGTTTTGAGAATTTTTCTCATTAGACCTAATTCACAAAATAATTAAAGTGTTTAACTTATTTATCAGGACTGACATGCTTAAAGACAGACCTTTGTAGATTTAGGCTTATATACTATGGATGCTTAAGATTTCATTGATACTTGAGTATCTAGCCAACATTTGTAATTAGCCAACATTTACCAGAAATGTTTGTTTAATTCTAAAATGCACAGAAATAGTATAGAATTTGTATCAAATGAAGAAATATTTAATGAACAATCCAAATATGTTTCTGTTGATACCTTTTTTGCATACGAATAGTTATGAAAATAGTGACTGATGAAATGACATGAGAAAAAGATGGTTTAATTCAGAAACCTTAGGGTATTGATGTGAATTCCCCCCTGTACCTTTTTTTTTTTTTTTAAAGTTTGACTTCCTGTGAGAAATGAGTTTATATATAAATGATGTACAACATTGCAAGTAGCCTGTTGGCAACTGCTAGTATAACTATTTTTTAACAATTTCTTTGCTTTAAATAGGCCCAGCTTCAGTATGGCCTAGAATTCAATGCAGCTGAATACCATCAAAGTGGTTTGTAATGTATTTGGGTGCTAATTCACTGTTTTAATGTAGTTTCTCCTTTACTTTTTTCAGAGAATCAAGATGACCTGCATCAAGTAGTGCACGAACGCCTGGGGGAGTTGCTGCGCGTTTTAAAAGCAGTGATAAATAAACATCAGACTCTAAATTCAGTTGATATTCTTAGTGCCGCAGGAACAGTTATTGCAAAAGTAAAAGGTAAGGAATTACTACCTTTCATATTCTTGGAAAATTCTTGTAATGAGTGCCTTGATTGACTCTGGCTTGGAGTTATAGATAGAATTCTATGTATACAGAATAAACTGCTTTTTTAAGAGCAATATTTCAATACCTGTTTAAGAAATACCTTTTCTAAGTGAAGAATAATATTAAATAGCTTGTTGGCACATTGATGTGATAAAATTCTGTTTATAGGAAGCTAACTGCAAACCCACATCCAATTTTAAAAGCACAAGCCTTTGTGACCTTGAGCTTTTCTTTACCAGTGTATCGCAGAATATCACAGAGTAATAAATCTGACATTTATCTGCTTTGAGATTTGCCAAGAATCTTTGCCTAATTCTGTGAATCTGTATGGATGGTATTGTATTTATATCAAATGAAGAAATATCTAAATGAGCAATCCAAATCTGTATGACCTAACAGTTATTAATTAAACAGATGGATTGTAGCCATGGTAAAGGTGTCAACAGCAACAAAAAAGGTGCCTTGAAGATATAATGTGTATTAAAGCTTTTTATTATTGACCTATGTTTCCACAAAAGCAAATAGTTTAGCACTCAATTGTTCCACCCCATAAACCATAGCTGTTTCTTCCCTGTGGAACCTTTGACTGCAGCTCTCCCTGCTCTGAAGTAAGTCTGGTGTATTACTATGGAACCAGCTTTGTGTAGGGTTAAATCTCCACCTCTTGCCTGTATTAAATGATATAGAATACCTTCCTTCAGAGATACATAGTTGAGTGTTTCTCCCTGATCTAGGGGTTTCCCCTTTTGTTTCCTAATTATCTTGGTATGTCTGAATATACATTGCTTATTCAATAAAGTCAGAATATGAGTTCAAATGTCAAGGTGTTTAAACTGCCTGATTCCTATAGCTTATTCCAAGCTTCTTGTGGATTCTTCCTCCTGATACATAGTTTTGCCAGTTTGTTTGATCTTGGTGGTACTAGCAGTCTAGTTTGCATTTTCTTCTTGCTGTATGTAGAGTTTCTTATAGATCCGTACCTGGTATTTGGAATGATCTCAGGACTGTAACTTCTGAACTTGCTTTAGAGATTTACACATAACAATAGAAATGCAGGGGTATCCTTGAGAGATTGCTGTTTGCTTGTTGGTCTTGGGGAGAGTTAAGTGCATGCATACAATGGTAGTCAGATATTTACCCATGAGACCAGGCTAAATGTTCGGTGACTATAATTCTACATCCACTTTAGACAAGCAGTTTCCATGCTTAAGTTCTAGGGTGAGATTACTGTGTCTGCCACTCTCCCTAATTTCAGTGAACTGTTCTTTCATTAAGAAATGTTAAGGACAAATGACTGAAGGTATGCAAGTAAATTGTATCACATGAACCTTTGCTAAATCATGTTTTCAAAAACCACTGCAACAATAGCTATCCTCGCTGGACTACATAGTTTATTAAGATTGTTCTTGATGTGCAGTGCCCCAAATTGATGGCTGTCTATACTTCCAAGTTTACAGAGTAAAGCAGTAGAATTATTTTCCTTTCTTGCATGGTAATGCTGTTGATTGAGTCCATAATAATGTTGGCTTTTTGTTAATTTTTATGTTCAATTTAAGTCCATGATAAGTCCAGCGTCACTTTCTGTAGTTCTAGTACTGAATGAGTTTTCCAGATCTAGATTTATGTGTTCTTTCTCCTACCCCTTTACTTCAGAAGTAGAGAATTAAGCACTTTGTTGAATTACATAATCCATTCCTCCAGAGTACTTGCAGTCTTCTGAATTGGATGTCATACTTGTTTTTTTTCTCTTCTTGATGAATAGTGTTCCATCATATAGTTTCAATAGCACTGAACTCTGGGCAGATGCATTGGTGTTAACACAATTCCTTATATGCTTTCTATTTCTACCTGTTTTTGTGATTAGCTGTTCATTGAGTAGTTTTTTGGTTGTTTTGTTGTTTTTTTTTTTTAATTTTTTCATTTACCTTGATAGTGAGCAGAAAAAAATAACTTTAGCACTAAGCTTTTGGGTTTTTCCGCAATGCAGATATTCACAAATACTTTTTAGCTTTTTTGCCCTCAAAAAGACTTCAGTCGATGTAATTAATATGTTTGTACTGCAGTACTAACAATTGTAGAGTTCATGCGCTGTTAATATTTTGAGTTTGAGGAGCTACAGTCATGGAGGGACTGCCCTGTTTTCTATATGGAAAGAAAAACTACTCCTATGAAAGCACTGTGCATATTGTGTAATTAAAAAAATTTGAAAGCAACTCCATTCTTTGTTGTTGTAAGAATGACACTTGAAACGGAAGCAGTGCAGTTATGGCTTCCCTTTTCTGTCAAACGTGTTCAAGTTGGTCAAGTTGTAAGACCAGACTTTAGGTACAAAAGAAAATTCTGTGCTCAGCCATAACTCACTTGAACTGTCTTTAGTGTGATCTTGTATGATGAGACACTTCTTACAGAAAAAAAAGTCATGAAAGGAGTTGATGTTGTTATGGTAACAGTCTTTGTCCTTGAGCTGGAACTAAGCTCAAGTTTTGACTTTGTTCCTCCACTTAGTTACATTAACTCTGTGAATAATTTTCTCATTGGCAATAGTTTGACAGTACTGAAAATGGAGCTGTAAGACTCCTGCTGCAGGATCCAAAGTAGAGTGGTGTGCCCCCAGAGGTTGGTATTGGTACTGATGCTGTTTAATGTCTTTGCTGGGGACATGGACAGTGGGATCAAGTGCACCCTCAGCCAGTTTGACAGTGACACTGAGCTGCGTGGTGTGGTGATACACTGGAGGGAAAGAATGCCATCAGAAGGACACAGACAAGCTTGACAGGTGATGGGCCTGTGAAAACCTCATGGTCAAGGCCACAAGGCCATGCAAGGTCCTGCACCTATGTCAGGGCAATCCCAAGAACTAACATAGGCTGGGCAGAGAATTGACCGAGACCAACTCTGAGGAGCTTTGGGGGTGTTGCTTGGCAAGAAGCTCAGCATGACCTGGCAATGTGCACTCACAGCCCAGAAAGCCAATCCTGGGCTGCATCAAAAGCAGCATGGCCAGCAGTGGGATTCTCCCCCTTTACTCCCCTCTCACAAGCCCCACCCCACCTGGAGTGCTGCATTCAGCTCTGGGGCCCCCAATATAAGGACATGGACCTGTTGGAGTGAGTCCAGAGGAGGGTCACAAAGAAGATCAGAGGGCTGGAGCCACCTCTCTTATGAAGACATGCTGAATGTTGGGGTTGTTCAGCCTGAAAAAGAGAAGGCTCTGGGGAGACCTTAGAGCCCCTTCCAGTACCTAAAGAGGCTACAAGAGAGGTGGGGAAGGACGTCTGACAAGGGCATGTGGTGACAGGACAAGGGAGAATGGCATTTAACTGAAAGAGGGCAGGTTTAGGTTAGATATATGGAAGAAATTCTTCACTGTGAATTCTTCACTAGAACAGGTTGTCCGGAGAAGCTGTGGATGCCCTATTCCTGGAAGTGTTCAAGACTAGGTTGGATGGGGCTTTGAACAACCTGGTGTAGTGGAAGGTGTCCTGCCCATGCAGGGGGATTGGAACTAGATAATCTTTAAGGTCCCTTCCAATCCCAACCATTCTATGATTCTTTGGCTAAAGTAACCACAAACTTGCTCTGTGGCGAATTGTTGGTCCTGTGATCCAGACTGTGTAATCCGGCCACACAATTGCAAGGAAAGGGAACTCTAGATCACACTAAAGATGATGGTCTCAGTTAGTCCTACCTCAGTATTTGTAGCCATTGATACAAACAAGTACCTTGATATGAAGATTTTGGTAATGCCTGTCAGTCTTTACTCCAACATGTATTGTATTCCTCACATGTCTGGATATGAAAATGGGGAGTTACAAGATTTCAGCTCTTTCTGACTGGTTCTTGTCCTGCTTCTCTGAGAGTAGCAAAACCTTTGCTATATGAAGACAGACCACCTCCCCACAACATAACCTGTGAAATTTGTGAAGATGATTTGTCTTTAGCACCTGTTTGGTTTTTGCAGCTGGTTTTTGTGTGAGGCTCATACTGCTCCATGTTTGTATTCAAACTGACTGCTTGTACTGAGGAAGTGGAAGTAAAAATGCAGCATGTTGTGGGGAATTGTAAGCATGTTAGACTTCAAGTTTGCTTACAGTGGCCTATCTGTAACACATGCTTGCAGAGGTTTTCAGCTGTGGTTATTTCACTAGAGGTAATGTAGCTTTTGAATAAACAGGAAGCTACAAGAATGTGAGGAGCTGGTAGAACAGAACCAGTATCCTTTTTCCTCTGTCTTCCCCGTCTGTGTTAATGTGACATTATGAAAGAAGTTCATGTGACTCATCTGTTTCTTGTCATTAGAGCACAGAACTATAAAAAGATATGGAAGCACTGTGTATTTGTAGTCAGATTTATGACTGGGAAGAAAATTAACCTGTCATGGAAAACTTCTGATGTTTATTTAGGAGAGGACAAAATAGAAACAAGCTGGGATTTGTATATGATTCCACCCCCTATCTTTTGAGTCTTTGTATAATGTCAGGTTTTCAAATCTAGTCTGTCTTTGGACCTTCATATGTGGACAAATTGCTATTTTAACAAATTAATGCCTTTTGCTCTTCATACATTGGTTACAATAACTTTGGAACCTCAGTGACTCTGTCTTTTGAAGTATTCTCATAACTGACAGGTTATGCTGTGCTTTATACATAATGTCCAGTGCAGATAGACCATTCCCTTAAAATTAGTGTAAATATTTTGAATGCTAACAAAAATTAGAGTGCTTATGTCTCTTTCAAGCCTCTCAGGACCTTAGAATGTGAATGATATGAATGTGGTTGTAGCTCTATTCTGGATGCCTAATGCTTTTCCTGTTAGACAGACTGAAGAAAAAACTAGCTATAACATGTTATGTGACTCTTGCTCCAGTGAATGATGCACGGCAGAGCAGCTAATGTCAGACTTGTACCATTTTGGCCTGAGGTTGAAGGAAAATGGTGGAGTGGAGGATGGGATGGGATGTAACAGATTTGATTTCTCCGATTACATCTCAGACATGACCAGTTCACTGGGCCTCTTTGGACTCTACTACTTATACTTGCCTATTTGAGTGCTTCGTGAAGAGTGTCTTTTAAATGACACCTCACTTGACCTGGAAGGATTGAAACTTAAGTATCTTGCTTGGAACCTGTTTAGACTCCTATTTCTGGAAGTCACTTCCCAGTCTGGCACACGGTGATATTTGTAGTTATTTTCCCACTCAGTGCCTTTAAGTAGTTGATGGCCTCAGAGTACATGGTTCTCCTGATCCTATGCTGAATTCAAGTTTGTACTGTTCTTTTGCTCTAAATTGCAGCTCTTGACTTAATTGAGTCATTAGAATGCACACAGAGTCCTGGTAAAGCTGAAAATTGCACTTGTCTTGTAGAAATCTCCTATTTAGGCGTGGAGTTTTTTTGTAGTTCTGCATCAAAATGAAATACCTCAAGGAAGATGAAGTCATTTCAATTTTGTTGGTGTATCTGTGATGTAAATTTGAAGCAACATTTATTATGAAGGGAAAAGGAAGCAGTTCTTCAAACTTGTATTGTTGGCATCCAGCTCAAGGCTGCCAAACCTGGTAGTAAGTACAGGCTGGTAAAATTATATGACACTAAGAACTAAAAGTAGAACAGTGGGGCCTGGACAGCCTGCTGATTCTCTCTAGCTATGAGATTCCAAGAATACTCCTCTGCCTTTTTCTAGTCTCTGTACTACTGGTCTTTACTCAGGCTTTCCCCCTCACACCCCCTTTTAATATTACACATTTTTAAAGAAGAGGGGTAATAACAAGAAGTATTGTAAGCCTTTGTTTTGGGAGAGGGAGTGTTTTTTTGGTCTTGGTTGGGTTTTTTTTGTTTGCTTGGGTGGTGATTTTGTTTTTGAAATAGTTCTGAAAGTTTCTTGAAAGCATTCTTGGGAGTTTAAAGAAAAATTTTGTTGTAAGGTATTCAGTTCCAAGAAGTCATCCAGTTGCTGACTGCTTAAAAGTCATCTAGTAAAGTATGGATTGAAGATGTATTCCTGTCTAAAAAAATAGATTGTGATGTTACCACGTGTGAGAAAACTCATACCATTACGTCTGAGAAAATTGGCCTGAAAAGAGCAAATTTTGCAAGCTTGACTTTGACTTGTCCAGGCTCTGCAGACAGCTGGCAGGGTGGTGTTGCTGCTGCCAGTCCTACCTGTGTCTGTGGGGAGGGTGTGGAGGAAGCAAGGGAACTTCTGCAGACTCTAGCGTGGTTGTGTCCCGTGGGTTGTGTGCTTGGGAACTGTGCTGTGGTTGCTGTGAACTGTCCAAGCATCACCTTTTAAAGTTGCCGCTTGCACTTGTATCTTGACAGTTGTCAGCCTCTTATTTGTAGTTTCAGAAGCATGTCTCAGTTGTCCTTAGGCAGGGCTTCAGCTCTTGGGATTCTCACTTCCAAAACTTCCATGGCTGTTTCGGGTTCCCCAGCCTGGTCTGTGCTTGATTCAGAAAGGTTTTGATGGCATGACTGAAAAGCTGAAACTTTGCAGCATCTTGCAGCATTTTGATGAGATTGCCAAACCCACCTCAGTTTTAAGAGCTTTGAAAATAAAGACCCATTATAAGCTAGATGTGCATTTCAGATACTGGATTTGGATTTTAATGTATCACTGTTCTATGATTTTTTTTCTCAAATGCATTATATGTCATCTGAAATCTTACTTAAAAGGGTTGTCAAATTGTAAACTTGCTTTGAAATCTGTAGAACTATAGATAGATAGTTGTCATTTCCAGACACGGCAAGATTACTATAGTTCATTGTTGTCAGGAGCTATTGTGTGCAGTCAGGATGTCCTGGGGAAAGAGAGTGCGTGGTTTAAAGTTGATGTTAAGTACATCAGCATTCTTTTGGTGGTAAGCTAGAAGAAAGCTGTTTGTATTCCACTGAATTACTAAGAAATTGGACTAACCTGTTTTGGGAGAAGTGGTAATTCTGAAAAATTTGAGATTGGCTATTCCTTTTGGGATGGATCCTGAAGTTACAGTTTATATGCCAGGCAAATCCTTTAAAGTTTAACAAAACTCTTCCTGGAACAGGAAGGCAGAGAGAAACAGACGGCATTTCTTTAGAGAAAGTCTCTCTATATTAATGCCTTGTTAACTAAGTGAAAGAAGTGCTGTTTTTCTGAAGACACTGCGACTAATGGATATACAAATGTTTCAGTGGTAAGTGCCTTGAACATATAGACAGTTTTTGTTAGTTCCTTTTAATTTTGAAACAGTTTGTATTTCATGCCAGCACTCAAATGATTTTTCCAGTCATTAGCGGCCAGTAATCAATAGGTGTCATAGTAACTGTTGTTGCTTAATGATTTGGAATGCAAAGTTTGGATAAGCAGCATTATTTCTGGAAAGTTGAGATTTTCAACTAACCTGAATTAAAAAAAAAAAAAATATAAAAAAAATCCCACTGCTATTTATGGACTTGTTAAAAAAAAATTTCACCTGTGGACCTTTAGTAAATCTCATTTCAATCAAAGGTGCCAGAGGCAATTTTTTATGTAATTACAAAGTGTGGGAGAAGCTGTAGTTTAGCATTGGACTGTGGCAACAGAGACTGGTAATATTTTTGTAATATGTGGTGATTGTTTTTTGCTGTAGGCTTATTCCATATCTGCAAGTAATTGTACAAATAGCCCATGAGAAGAATATGTATTTTCTGTAATAGCATTGTATAGAAATAGTTATAAAAATGTTCATCAGGTCTGTTGACATGCTCTGCAGAAAGGAATGGATTTAACTGCATAACTTTACTGGTTAAAAACTTTTCCTTTCACAAAGGAAGTCTAATGGGGGAGCAGATTACTGTACTTTCTTTGTTACCCATTAGTGTTTAGGCACCTGGCAGGAAGTTTGAATACTTTTTAAGATTAAAGCCTGTTCATTTAATTTGCTAAGAAAATGTGTATAGAATGGGCAACATTTTAACATGATTTTATTTTTTGATACTTGTAGAAGTCATTGGAGCATATTATTTCCATATTTGTACTCCAAATGTAAGGAAGATACAGAAATTAACCTTGTTATGGGTTTTGCAAAAAGTGATGAATGGGGTGAAATACCTGTATGTGTGTCATTGTCACCAGTGATTAAGGAATGAAGTTGGAAATGGACAAAGATGGCCGTGCTTTTTGTCTTCTCCTTTCTCCCTCCTTCTTGTTTGGTAGTTGTTAATAGAAATTCTGGATGGATCATTCTTCTTGTCTCATTATTCCAGTTTGTCATGGAAGCATGCTAAATGCTCAGTGTAGAGTGGCTAAGTACTTGATCAGTTTAAACCATCTAGTTTGTCCAGGAACACTGCTCTTCCTATTATGGATCACGAGTTGTTATGCTGAGTTTCTTCTCCACTTTTAGAAAGAAAAACTGAGGGGCTTTTGCCACATTGTGGAGCAAATAATTAAAGGGGTTTGCAGTGGACACTACCTTCTGTTTGCTTGTACTCAAGCCAGAAATGCTGTGTTGTGGATTACATACATTTGGGGGGCACCCCCATAAACAACTGCTCTGGTTCTGAATTCTAAAATTTCTACTCAGAAAAGAAAAAGTTTTTCAAATACCTAACTGCATTTGTGAGTTGCTTAGCAGTGCTGCTGCTGTGTGATTTGACTCTTGTTGGTAAATGACTGTTTTTTCTTCCCATCACATTACCAACACGTTTCTACACAAAGCTGCTTCTCAAGTGGGAAGATACAGAAAGTGAAAAAGTATTCAGATTTCATTGTGGGAAGCATCTGGATTGTGTTAATTTCTTTAGTGTTTGCTTTCTTACTGATCTTCTTTAAAATTGTTTTTTCACTTATTTAGAAAAGTATAATGTTGAATGTTCCATGGGAGACTGTGAATAAAATTTGTCTTTAGCCCTAGTGAACTCACTTAATTGACCTCACCTCTCACCCTTTGGCTTTCTCTTTTTTTTTTTTTCTGAAGCAGTGAATTTCAAAGAAGTTAACGAAGAAAACAAGAGAGAACTCTTCAGTGAAATATTTTCTTCCATTGACACATTGGCATTCACCTTTGGAAACGTGTAAGTTGGAATGCAGGAGTTTTTAAAGTGGAGCTGAATTAAATTAAGACTAAACAACAAAAAAACCCTTTAGTTTTCTTTTGGACAAATATTAAGCGACAAACTAATTTAAATTAGCCACATCTAGAATAATTTTACTGCTTTGGGTGTTTGTTTGGTTTTTTTCTTAACAAGGAAATCTGTGATGGTATCGAAATTGCAGGGAATATAAGACCTCTTCTTAAAAGGTTTGTAGAAATTTCAAAGGATGTTAGACACTATCTGAATTTTTGTTTTCAATGATACAAAATTGCTTGGTGAGGTAAAGTAATGAAGTAACACAATTCAATTCTTTGTTTTTCTGGCAGTGTTTCAGACTTCCTTATGGGAGATGTAGACAATGGCTCGTCATTGGGACTTCCTGTATCTCGGAGAAGTCGGGTAGGCTAAACACGTTCTCTTGGAGTGTGGAATAGCTTTTAAAAGAGACTTCCATTTCCACTGAAACTCTGTACATCATGGGGCTGGCACACTTGGAGTCAGCTGAGTGTTGAAACTAGATTAAACCTATGAAAAATAGGTATTCAAAGTTTCCAGTACTTCAATGTATTCTAAAGGATAGTGGTGACCTCAACAGGGCTAGTGCTCAAATATGATAACCTGCTGTAATTGCTTCTGAGGTTTTTAAAAGTGGTCAGGTGAAAATAAATACTGAAAAGTAAGATACTTCAATGATTCGCATGCTGGAGTAGTTAGAATATACCTGTTAAACCTAGAAACTAATGACTTCTTTTTAGCTTTTAAATACTAGTATTCATTACAAAATAAACCTTTCTTCTTCCAGAACCCAGCTTGTGCTGTAAGTGTTTCAGCAACAATTCACTAAGAGAACTTTCAACTTAGAGGTAGTCAAAGAAAAGCATTGGCATTTTAAACTCCCCTTTAAACATGTTGAAGGTGTGACTGAAAAATGCTCCATACCAAATTCTGTTCTAAATTTTTGTGTATCTAGAAGCAGACTTTCAAGTAAATTAAATTAAATTAGAAGTTATATGCAAAGTAAAAGCAGTTGGTAATTAGCATGTATGACAAGCTAAGTTGTAGCAAGGTTAAAAATTTAACATTGTGGGTTTTTTAAAGGCTTTGTTGAAACATACTTAGGGCTTAGCATTCCGTCACACAGACTTGATCGTAGCAGTGCTGTGCAGCTACAGCTACAGCTGAGAAGTAGTATTTTTAATTTTTCACTGTTTGATAACACATATGGGAGAAAGATGGGTTATCATACAAATTCTACTGCTGTAGTTGCTACAAAACTCATCTTCATAAACAATTTGTAGGCTACACAGAAAACTGGTTCCAGCAAACTTAGAATCAGGTTGCTGATAAAAAGTATGAAATAAACTAGCATAGAAGCCAGCATCTCATGTAAGTTAAATGAGATTATTTGAACAAGTACTAGTTCATCTAATTGGTTCACCGGGAGAAGGAAGGTGATGAATTTGCCAACATTTTAATCTTGAAATGGTTTTGCATTGCAAAAATATATGTCTGTGGAATGAGATGGTCTTATATATTGTATTGTGAAATGAATGATAGCCTAAAAGATCACTCTTCTGAACACAGGGGTGGGGGAAGGCCAAGGGGAAGTAGGAATACAGTGAAATGAAGAAGGAATTCTATTCTAGGTGCTTCCAAAGTCAGCAGCTTCTTCTGCATAGTGTCTCTTGCTTTTCCTAATCTGAAAGTGAACAATAATAAATTTTGGAGTAGGTAGAATAGCAGTTCAATTTCTTAGAAATCTGTCTTAAGTGCACTTTCATTTAGGCAGATAATTAACAGATTTAACAGATGAATCATTTCAGTTGGATCTGCAAATCAAAGAGCAATTTGGAGGCCAGCTATAAGTTGAGTGTTAGAAGGAGTTAAATGCAAAATGTTTGAGAGTTATATTAACTTTTACTGTCAATGTTTATGTTCAGTGGTTGATCATAGCAGCTTGCTGTATCTTAAACAGGTAGAGCTTAACATTTTGGTAGAATTTAACATGTAAATTTCTGAGGGTTGATTAAGGAGAAAGATTTTAATTGCCTGTTTAGTTAGGGACTTCCCTAACTAAGCTATTGAGGACTGCTCCCAGGAGGAGGAGGATGGGAAACACTGATCTTGCTTCTCTTGACTGCAGGGGAGTCTACATTCTTCACTTCAGGCATTCCACTCGGAAGTTTAAATTAAATGATATGTATGCCCCCTCTTAGCAAATGTAATTGTTCTCATTTTAGCCCTTGTAGTGCAACCAGAAATACAAGGTGGAAGCAAAGATATTTTTTAATTAAAAACAGAAGTGCTTTAGAATACACTGGAAGAGACGAGACATGTCTGACCTTTCATTACTCAACAAGCTATTTGAATGCTATTTGATGCTATGCAGATCTAAGAGCATAATAAAGGAGTAGGATAAAATTTTCAAAATGTGTGAAGAGATTTGCCTCTGTCAGGGTGAGAGTCTTTGGGTAATGGTGGGAAAAAAGAAAGAGACTGGCTGAATTTCGAAGTGAAATCTATCTAGAATTCAGGCTTTTAATTTTTGCTAGGACTGCCAGGATGAGTCATTGGTTGCTTGAGAGGGCAAGCTCTATGGATCAATTTCTGATAAAAAGTTGTGGGACATATGTAAAAGTATTTGTTCCTTGTTTGCTTTCAGAACATGGTATTATGTGTTCACAGTGGGGTGAATGTGAAAGGATGAGTGATCTTTGATTAGCTGCCCTAATTAGTCTGTGTGCCTGATGTACTGGAAAGGATTGAACAGTGTTCAGGACTGCAGTGATTTAGGTCTTATGGGAAATAATTTTTTGGACTAGAACTTAAATATACATAATAAGTATATATAATACAATCTAAACTAAATCTAGAAATGTTCAAACTTTCTCTGTAACTGAACATTGATCCATTGCTAAGCTAAGATTTTTATTTTTTTCTAATGGTTTGGTTAATGGACAGCTTTGGTTACATTTTCTAGCTGCTCTGGAAAAACCCTTTCATTTTGTTAAAACTTTCCTGTATTAGACAGCAATTGTACTAATATTCCACTTTTAGGAATGGAGCAGCTCTTTGGACTGTAGTTTAATTCTGTTCAATGTAGTAGATGATTAATACCTTGCATGTTTTGGTTTGTGGAAAAGCTGCTTTTTCTGTGGAGTAAGCAATTATTCTTGAGAGATCTTTATATGATTTATGATCCCCTTTCATTTACATTAAAAAACCCCAACAAACCAAACTATGTGCATTGTTGATACTGTGCTCCATTTTAGCAAATGTCTGAAAATAAACCAGCATCAAATCTAAATGGAAATAAACTGTTCTTGTAAAACTTAAGGGCATTTTGCAGCTGTTCCTTAGCCTTTTTCTTCTGTCTACCCTATGCTTCAAAGTTGTCAAGAGTACTTTTTGCATTTAAAATTATGTAGGGTTTGCAATTTTTCTTTGTTTTGGTTTGGTTTTTATTCATTTTTAATCATCATAAATTTGTTGAGCAGTCAAGTCTACAACACAGTCCTGCAAATAGTTCAACTTGCACAACTAAAGAGGTAACAAAATGCAGCATGAGGACAAAGGTAGGGATGACATGATGTGCTAAATTCCTTTTATTATTGGATTACATTCTGTCAGGTTGTACTGATTGTCAGGGCTTCATTAGTCAGCTTGCACACACTTGCAAGTAATTTGAGGAAGAAATAAAAGATTCTAATGGCTGTTATATGTATATGACGTTAGGTCTGTATGAATGGTTTTTAGAAGATAGGTAGGGATCAAAGAAAAGCTGGAACTCAATTGTTTAACAAATCTGGTTGACTTTCATCACAGCCTTTCAAGATTGTTGATTTAAAGGTATATAATGATTCCTTGCTATTTATTACATCTCATTTGACAGCTGTGGAAGGTTAGAAGGTGTTATGCCTTAGTTGAGAGAGAGTTATGGTGCAGTTTGCTTTATCTGCAAAAAAAAAAAAAAAAGAGGGGGGCAGTTAATGCCATTTATTTTGTGAGCCTGTCAGTTCCAGTCAGAGCTTTCTTTGCTAACTTAATATTTTATTTCTTGTACACCAGTCTTTTGAGAATCTTTCTGTGGAGTCTGGGGGTTCACTGCATGAGAGGGATGATATTCAAGGTAGGCAATTAATTTAACATTGATAAACACAATTTTGTATATGTGGGGTTTGTTTCGTCTAAAAATGTTTTAAGGAAGTTGCTTGGTCATTTTTTTACACCTATGCTGCCACTAAAACTTCACTGAAAAAAAAAAAAAGAATGCTCTTGCAAAGGTTTTATTCTTGGTTGCTTTTCAGGGGGAAAAAAGAACCAAGGCCTGAAGCACTTCTGTATGTCATCATATGATTGGTGTTTTGTTGGGTCACTTTCTTGAAGAAAGTTATGCTGACCATATGACTACTCCAGATAAAATACTATGACCCTTTAATTTGTTCTAAAACCTCTGTCAGTCCTGTTTAGAGTCAACTAGCATTAAAGACCAACTCAAGATCAGAGCTGCTTAAGCATTCACAGTTGGCTAATACTGGCTTTGCTCTCAGTGTGTGGTCATGTCTAAAAATCACTTCTTTGTGTTGGGTGCTTTATTTGCAGGACATCTTCGAGCAGAGGAGGTTGATAACATGCTCCTGAGAAATGACAGTGGAATCGAATCGGCTCTGTCCTATGCTAAAGCATGGTCAAAATATACCAAGGATGTAGTCGCATGGGTAGAAAAAAAGCTTAGTGTGGGTGAGTGGCTCTTTCTGGCATTTAATCAGCTTTGTCATGATGAAATTAAATCTGTTGTCAGGCCTCTGTGCTGCAGACTGTCAATAATGTGATTTCTAAATTAGTAGCTGTTCTGCTGCAGTAGACAGAACTATCATGCATTTCCTGTAATTAAGGGCCTGTAACAAAGTGAAGGTGGTCCCCTCTGTAGCCTGTTTGTTAAAGGAAGACTGTAAAAAGCATTTAGCATGTGTTACAACTGTTATTGTGAACAATAACTGTGAAATTTTTTTAACAGAAGTGGAGTGTGCTAGAAACTTAGCAAAAATGGCTGAAACTGCTAAAGCTGTTGTTGGACACCAGGTAAGTAGACCTTAGGGTCTTTGCCTTAGTCTTAAATATGTATTGAATGCCTTGCCCAAAAGAAAAATCTGGGCATGTTGAGAAGTGGATTTTTAAGTTGATACAGAATGGATTTATACCATAAAGAAGTGGTTATGTATAATTATTTTTATTGAATATGCAGATTAGTTTTCACGATATGCTTTTTTCTGTCTAAAATCTTGTATGCTTTGTGATTTCGACTAGTAGACTTTTTTCCTAGTAAAATGAAACACAGATGAGAAATGAGTAATATTCTGCATTCATACTTGAGTTCCACACACATAAATATCTTATTAAATTTAAATGAAAATCTTGTTCAGATATACAGGCATTTAAAATGTCAGTATACTTCTCTTACCTAGAACATTAATGTGTTTTATGTAATTTTAGGATTATATGCCATTCCAATCAATATTCATTAATGCTTTTCAAAACGATATTGAGAACAATCAACTGTGGCAACAAACAGCTGCTGCTCTCCAGTCTAACAAATTTGTGCAGGTAAGCTTAAAGAAAAAGACCAAAATATTGTTTAGGGTTTTTAAAAGTGTTGTGACACCACAGAATATTTAGAAGAATGAACTTGCAGCTTATAAGCCTTTAATGTACTCTATTAATATTTCCTATCTAGCCTCTTCTTGGGAGGAAAAATGAGTTGGACAGACAAAGGAAAGATATCAAGGAGCTTTGGCAGCGAGAACAGAAAAAAATGGTTAGTAATTCTTTCATATTTAATGGTTCAGTCTAAAATTCTTCAAAAGGATGAAACTTTGAAACTAGGCTGTTATAAACTTAGATTCACACATAGTCCATAGGCTTGTTGAAAGTAGCACATAACTCAATTCCAACAATCTGGTATTTGTAAGGGGTTGTCTTGTAATAGCTGTGTACTTGGAACTGCAGTGTACAGACCTGTGCGTAACAGCCTCTTTAAACATAACATTAAATAACTGAAAAATTAGTATCAGTTACTCTTCTGTTTTGTCTTTCATTGCATTCTGCAGCAAGAGCTAGAAGCTGCTCTAAGAAAAGCAAAGTTGCTATATACACAGCGTCAAGATGAGTATGAAAAGGCAAAATCCTGCACTGCTCGTGCTGAGGAGGAACATCTTAGCTCAAGTGGAAGCTTTGTGAAAGATTTCAGCAAGCAACTGGAAAAAAAACGAAGGCTGGAAGAGGAAGCTCTTCAAAAAGTAAAGAGTTTTTGTTCCTTGCTTTTAAATTTAATCCTACACTGATTATATTCATGCTTTCCCAATGGGAGTATTCAAGTAAGAGTTAAGTTGATAATTTAATTTTAATCATGTGCACTTTTGGGCTCTTACCTTAAATGGGAATCTCCAATTACAAGCCTCTGGTGTGAGGGTTTTTTTATTCTTGCTTCTAGTATCAAGGCCTGCACTCCATCAACCCTTTATTATTTGTGTTTTCTCCAGGCTGAAGAGGCCAATGAACACTATAAAACAAGCATGGCAGAAGTTGAAGAAAAAAGAAATTATTTGGAAAGCTTTAAAAGTGATGTTTTAACACAGCTTCGGGAGCTTATTTACCAGTGTGATCTTACTCTTAAAGCTGTAAGCATGGTTTTTAAAATATATTTTGCACAGATATGTAAATATTGTTACAAGTAACAGAAAGCCCCATCTGTAGTGTTACTGCTTAAAGTAGAAAGTTTTCCAAGGACAGAACTTTAGACAATAGAAAAAGAAGGAAAAATTTTAATCTGTCTGTGTTCTCTTTCTGATAGGCATTAGCAGAAAAAAAAAAAGCAGGAGGGGTTGCATGTCTTGAACGGTTCTGGTTGTTTCATGAGCTGTTGCCTTGCAAGCACCGTGACTACACAATCCTTGTAAAATATCTCATAAGAATATTGATGGCACTAATGTTTCTCTGTTGCTTGAGTACATCTCCCATTAGTTTCATTAGTGCATTAACAAAGACATTGGGTCAAGCACGGAATGGACATTAACATGCTTCAGCACAGAGCCTGGCAGTCTTGATGGGAGCCGCAGTTACTGCAGGATCCGTTGCAGCTAGTTGAATGTGTTAATTTATTGCATGTAAATAAGGAAAGGATGGTCAAAACTGTACATGCACAATTTCTAAAAAAGCTTTAAGAATGCATAATGTCAAGAGATGGTTCTTTTGATTTTTCTTTTAGATGAGACAAAGACAATTTAATGCTGGGGCAGTGAGGGAAACTAAAACATCAAATACACACACCCCTGCCCAAGCAACCCCAAAACCCACCTGTAAGACCAGTAGAAAGCTTAGACAGACTTGTCAGTTCAAATACACATAAATTGCAAACTACTTTGCAACCCCAATGCTGAAGAAGCAGCCACACAGTGTCCCCTTTTCTGGTCTCTGGCTTTGGACAAGATCATGATGTAATGATCTGATGTATGATGTAATTTAATGAAGAAAGTGTTCAATTAATCTGTCTGTTGGGGCAGAGTTCTGTCCGTTTCATGTCTCAAGGCAATACGGAGTTCACCTGGATTTGGAATTCCAACTACTTCATCGTTGTAGTGCTGACTAAAATTCCCTCCAGAGCATGAAAAATACCTTTTGGTAGCAAAAAACCTTTCTGCTTATCTTGATCAACCCAAATTGGGATGCCACTGGAATTGCCTTTGCTACTGGGAGGATTCAATAACCCAGAGAGAAGAGAAATACTAATATCTATATTACAGATGAAGTTTTTAGAGCTGACTTCCAGAAATCTTGCACAAAGTAACATGTTACTATTTTCTGATATTCTTCTAGTCTTACTGTTTAAATAATCTTCTGTTGGCATATTAATTTGGGTTGAGCAAGGTGTAAGTGAGATATTTAGTAAATGATCTGCAAATAATGGAAGTCTTTTTGTCCCAACAGGCAACAGTTAACCTGTTCCAGCTGCAGCATGCTCAGGTTGTATCTCTTCCAGTTAACTGCCAGTCCCTCTGTGAGAGTGCCAAACTGTATGACCCTGGTCAGCAGTATTCAGAGTTTGTGAAAAGTTTGCCAAAGGATGGTGTTCCTATGGAATCAGGCTCTTTTGAAACCCAGAGCTCCCAGGTTGATGGGTAAGTCCCAAAAAGCAGGTGGCATTTGCTTGGTTTAAAATGGAACACTAGGCAAATGTGTTTAACAATAAAATGTTGGGTTTGGAGGAATTAAAGGAATCCTGGTGTTTTACTATGCTTCATCATTCTCTATCTTTGTCCCATCTTTTGGTAGATTATACATAATGTTGGCATTAAAACCTGCCTCTGGATTCCAAAGCACAATGTCATTTCATGCAATAAGACTTGCTAAAACATTGACAGTTGTGGTGCAAGATTTGACTTGTTACTATTTTAATGTAGATACTGGTTAATAAGAAAAATGTTAATTTTGGACTTGGTAGTGTTGTGTGGCAGTAGCATTTGATAATCAGTTTAGACAGTCTCAGGAGGTGTTTTCCTCTCCTACAGGCCTTGCTGCTACAGTAGCTTCTTTCATATTGTTTACACTTGACAACTTTTTGGCAGGAAGCATTACTCGATTTCTGTCTCGTGCTATGTGGCTAAAAAACCCTCAGAGTCTGTTTGTAGTGACACATTATAATTTAATAATTTTTTTCCCAACCTACATGAAATGGAAGTTTTTTACTATTAATCTGTGAAAGATCCAGCTAATGTGGAAGTAAAGACTTCAAGACAAAAAGACAGCTCCTTGTGTCAGCATGCCAAATGCTTTTCTGCCTTTAATTTGTTGTAAAATAGTCATCTTGGCACTAAAGCACCAGAATATCCATTCCAATCTGCGTGTTTCACAGTTCTACAGGAAAGTGTCGTCATCGTTTTTCAAAAGGAAACTAAGTACAAAAAACTGAATGCTTGAGTCAGACTTCTACCAACAAAAGCCAGGAAATTCAAAGTTAAAGCTAAGATTCTTAGTTCTTGTCTGTAAATTTCCTGCCTTTTAAGACTGATTTAGGCTATACTCATAAACTTTGACTTAGGGGGATTTAACTATGTAGCTCCCTGAGAAACTGATGAGCATGAAATTTCCAACTCTTTGTGGGCTCTCCAGCTATTTACTGCTTAAGATTTATAGGAGTGTGTTTTTTCTCCTCCTCTCTCCCCACATTTTGTTATCTTTGTCACAGCCTTGTGATTCTTCATGTACTTGAAGTGATCATTTCTATTGTTTAGGTCTGCATTAATTTAAGGGGCAGTAGCTTGAAAAAACACAAATTTTAATGTTTTCAGTCTCTTATTTCCTTACGCTTCATAGGGTAGAACTGATTAAGGAACAGCTTCCTGACTGCTAAACTTGGCCAGCAGGCCATTTAGTCCACAGGGTGCTTCAGCAGTAACATTAATTACTGTTAACAGTGTTCTGTCCTTATCATGAGAGCAGATTTTTCACAACAGATTGACTCTCTGGCAGTTTCAACATATTTTCTGTGCATCTTAAAAAGCACAGTATATTAATGCCTGTATAGGTGGATGGTTCTGATGGCTGGGCAGAGAATCTTTTGGAGGGGAAAGCATAACTATAGAATGCCATGGCTTTTGAAATATTCTGGTCTTCAGGTGAACAGATAGGCTGCTTTTTCAAAGTCTGCAGATAATTTTCATAATACCATGCAGAGATATGGGAAAAGCTGATTCATGGTGTAGAGAGAAAATGCTGGAAAATCACACATATTTACTCGAAAAGAAATGTCTACCTTTTTTTTTTTTT
>VXBX01002588.1:52911-101250 GCA_013400415.1 Scytalopus superciliaris
CTTCAATAATTACATGTCAAATGACTGGACATTAAATGAAGCATTTTTAGTGCCCAGGGATTAAAAAAATAAATTAATTTTCATTAATTTCTGTCTTATTCATTCTTCAAATTCCTTTCTTATTCCTGAAGGGTTTTTAATAAGCAGTCAACAAACAGCATCCATACATCACATGGCAACTTATCTCAGTGTTCAGGAGATTTTCCTGCACAGACATTAGATGATGTGGGAAGTCCAATTTATCATCGCTCACAAAAAGTCAGAGAGAAGAGATCTTCCAGCAACACAGATATTCAAGGTAGTTCTGTATTTCATCAGAAGCTCAGTTTCTAATAAATAAAAAAATAAAAATTAAAAAGTACACTTGATGTCTCAGTCAGAAATGTAGCACTGAACAGTTAAAAGTGTATTATAAAGTTTGAAGCCTAAAAAGCATTATGTATTTGATCATAATAAGGACAAAAGGAAAACTAACTGTATACATACCTAGATTCTTTGACAAGAAAGGTGAGATGCAGTTCTAACAGCAAGTACTGTCAAGCTCAGTGGACTAAAATATTTCAATTAGCTTTAGCAGTTGAAATTCCACTGATTTTTGTAAATACTGTGTTGATTTTAGTTCTTCTGTGAAAGCACAAATACCGAGTTTCTGAAATTAATTTTCTTAGATTCTGAAGCTTTTACAGGAATACATGGTGTGGGGGGTTTTGACTATATTGCATGCTCATGTAAGTTTTGCAATATTTTCCTATTTCGAATATGATCAATAGTTAGTCATTAAATAAAAAATCAAGTAATTTTTGTCCTTGACATTTGTGTGTATTTTCTTTTCAAAAGCAGTGCGAGGGCCACCACCGTTCAGATCGTGGTCAGTTGGCAACCAGAGTGGAGGAATGTGCAGTGATTCTGAAAGTGCAGGGGGAAGCAGCGAGTCACGATCCATGGATTCTCCATCTGCCAGCCCAGGTACAGCTCTGTTCGCTGCTATACTAACAGGAAGTTTTCTCTTTGCACTGTTTTACAGTAACTGAGATATCATTGTTAGATAAGCAAGTATTGAACAGAGCATATAATGAAAATGAACAGTTAGGTTTAACTGATAATTACAGATTCCTGAAAATTTTTCTCATCTGCCAGGGGATTTTAAAAGACGACTTCCCCGAACACCTTCCACTGGTACTATGTCATCTGCAGATGATCTTGATGAAAGAGAGCCACCATCTCCTTCAGACTGTGGTAATGTTGTTTCTATACCTGAAGTCCCCAGAAGATGATTTTTGTTGCTTTTCTTTTTAATGTGCTTAAGAAAAGTGCTTTAACAAGGCTGTGATTACCAACAGCATTGTTTTTCAGTGCAGTGTGTATCCACTTGAGGTTGAGAGCTGAAGAATAATGTTAAGGTCATTTTAATGAATTGGTGCAGAATTGTCTTTATACATTTAGATTAACTATATGGGCAGCCATTGAACATTTCTAGTGTCTTCACCTTCTTGAGGTAAAACAAATGATCCACTAACCATTCCTTCCAGACATTTGCATTTAAATTTAGCTGCATGACACTGACTTGTGTAAGGTAACTTCTAAACTTTGAATAAAATGCACAGATACATAGTTAGTAATTGGAAAAAAGTGGATCCAAATGTTTAGGGTAATAACCAAGATTCTACCCTTTTCAACTAAGAGAAGCAAGTTCAGTAACATCTGTCCCCGATTTGACTAGGCCATGTCTAATTTTCAAATTAATTTTGACTGTATAATGACAATGTTGCCACAGGCATTGAAACCCGAATAACTGGATTATCAGAAATAGCTCTATGGGAAGAGTTCTACAGTACTCACAAACTAATCTTGAAATATTTGTGGCACTTGCTCAGTAAAGCCTCTAGGAAATTCTTCAGTTAGTCCTTATTTCCTAAATGTATACTTTGCTTTCTCTCTATTAGTGACTTTGTAGTTAACAATAATAATTTAGATCAAGACTTAATGCATGGCAATGTGTTAATGAATGCAAACCATCACTTGTAGTGGCATTGTTTAATCAATGCTTGAGCTTTTAAGAAGTTTTGTGGACAGTTAACTTAATGTGCTAATTTTAAGTTACCTGCAAAACAAAGGATTTTGGTTCACAGAGTTGTTGGTAGCATGTTAACAAAATTGCTTGAAAAAAGCAGTACACAAAAAGGAGCAGCTGCTGTTCTTTTTAGTTTTAGAATCCTCTAGAAAGTAGTTTGATGTTGTTACAGGGAACGGAGAATCAGTTGTTTGGGTTTTTTAATGTTATATGCATTCTGCCATGAGTGTGTGTTAATTCTTCTCTGCTGCAAAGTTTGGGGTTTCTTAAGTATTTCAGAAACACAACAGGCCAAAGCATACTGTCATCTCTCAGCCCCTTGAACCACTGCAGGGCAGCTGGAATTAAATGCCCTAATATTTTCATATGCCATTAATACAGGAGAAAATTTAAAAATGCAAAAATCACTGATTCCACTTTTATGTAAGATTCTTTGATAGTTAACATGTCTGTTACATAAACTGTAACTTAGTTTTGCTTACTTGTAATTGAAATGTTTTTGATTACTTTGACAGTTGCTGTTACTTACAGAATTCTGTGTTCTGCAGCACAGCTTTAAAAAATCAGAATAAATACTATTCTAATAGTATAGATATTACAATGACTATAACAGAAATTCTCTCCAGGTTTAAATGATCTGACATCTGAAACTGCAAATTCTCCAGGACCTTTTAGAAATGCTAATATGTCTAAAGCAGCACAAACACACAAACTAAGGAAGCTGAGAGCTCCATCTAAATGCAGAGAGTGTGACAGCTTAGTGGTATTTCACGGAGCTGAATGTGAGGAGGTAAGTAGAAAATCAGTTTACATTTCTGCTTGGGATTTATGTAAAGTTGGGAGCTTTGGAAACTTGAATTATGTTCCTGTAAAAAGGCTATAGAGTTTGGGGCTCATATAATCACTGTGCACTCAAAGCAGAGTCACAACATACTGATAAATACTGCCTTTTGCTCACATATGGGGTGACAAATATCAGATGTTTCTTATGGTGTCAGTTTGCATCAAACTATGTGCTTTTTTTATCTCTCCTGTAGTGTTCACTTGCATGCCATAAAAAGTGTTTAGAGACTTTAGCTATTCAGTGTGGGCACAAAAAACTTCATGGAAGGCTTCACTTGTTTGGAGTGGAATTTGCCCAAGCTGCTAAAAATGTTCCTGACGGCATTCCTTTCATCATCAAAAAGTGTACATCAGAAATTGAAAGCAGAGCACTCAATGTCAAGGTATACTCAAGTCTGTTCATGTTTAAGTTTTATAGGCAATCACTTTAAAAAGATTTTTCTCTTAGGGTGTTAATGCTGTACTGTCAATATTTTTGTGTTCTACACTTTCCTTTCAAATTGAAATAGAGTTGTGCTGGTCTTTTAATTTCAGGGCATCTATCGTGTGAACGGAGCCAAATCAAGAGTTGAAAAGCTTTGTCAGGCTTTTGAAAATGGAAAGGATTTGGTTGAGCTCTCTGAACTCTATGCACATGATATCAGCAATGTTCTCAAGTTGTATCTCCGCCAGGTATGGAATTGAGAGGTCACTTGGAAAACCAAAATACTGTACTATATTTCTTCAGTACAAGAGGAAAAATATCCTTTTCAGCAGTCCTACACCAGCAGGTTAAATGAGTGCCTTGTATATTTGCAGGCTTTATTTTCACATGGAGCCTGTGACAAGGGCAAGGAAAGCTGCTGTTATTAAAATATGTATGCCACATGGGTGTTATGGCTCCTTAAATATTAGTACCATACACAGCACAAGCTTTTTTGTCTACTCTTAGTGAAACTCTTAATTTCTAGAACCTTTCTGATTAATGAATTTGCCTGTCTTGCATGAAGCTTAAAAGATTCCCATGTTCTTGCTTCCTCGTGCAGACAGATGCTAATATATTGTTGTTAATATATCTGCTAACAAAAATGTCATGAAACACTCATAAGGGTTACGATGTGTTCATTATAGAGGGACTATCTGTCGTTTTTTGGGTTTGGTTTTTTTTTTTTTTTTTCAAAATGGAGCTTTAAAGCTTTATGATGGAATTGTCCAAACCAGTTTCAATATGTATCTGAAAAAAAGGAAGCTGGGATGTTGCCAAGTGAAATTACTGACTTGCTCTGAAAACTTGTTAACCCTGAAAGGAATAATTCTTAACTGCATAGTCCTGTCCTCTTTCCTTACACTGGCTGTCAGAGATGAGCATTCCAATCTTATGATCATTGCCATTAAGTGATTTTGAAAAATTACTAAGATGTACCCTGCCTACATATTCAAGTAAAAAGGTAGCATACTACATACATCATACTGGGGTACCAGTTTGAAACACTATGCTGTATTTTGAATAGGGCTTACAATTTAAAAAAAAAAAAAAAATCAAATCAAGTGCTTTCTTCTGGTCTTATTGCTTCCTTTGTAGNTTTGTAGCTGATCTGTTGGTGTGGCTTTTAGGTAAACCTGTTTGTTTTAAATATAGGTGCAGTGCTAAAACATGCAGTTAAAACATTTTCTAGACAGCATTCTGAGTTAAACCCTATTTGAGACTGATTATTAAAACTAATCATATACTATTGATATACTACCAAAGACTGGAAAAATAAATAACTGCTCTGTTACCACGAATTTTAAGCATATGTGGTGTAACACCTCTCTCATAGCAATCACATTCTTGAAATCTTACTTTCTTGAAATCTTATTTCAATAAAGTATTGATAAATGCTCAGTCCTGAAGCTATTGTAGGAAAGGGCTAGCAAAAGATTTCTGGAAAAGGGTGTAGGAAGGAGTGTTTTTGTTAGCTGGGATTGGGCTTGACAACATTGTGGTTTGAGCTAATGAACAAGGATTAAACAGTGTCATCATCTAAGAAAAGGTACTAGACCAGACAAAGCTGAAGAAAATCAGGAAGGAAACAAAGAAATTAAAATTCAGTTGTGATCATGTTTCTGAAATGTTCTTATTTATTCAGCTTCCAGAGCCCTTGATTTTGTTTCGGCTTTATAATGAGTTCATTGGACTTGCAAAAGAAAGCCAGCATGTTAATGAGGAGTTGGATGCTACACAAGCTAGTCCCAAATCAAAGAAAAGACAGTCAATCTGTATTGAACTGAATAGAATCATCATTAAAATAAAAGATCTTCTGAAACAACTACCTGTACCAAACTACAACACTCTTCAGTACCTTATTGGACACCTTCACAGGTGAGAAAAGACTTTAAACTTGTACCCTTTTAATAACTGTAGAGGAAGTAATCACATATACCTTAGAAGGCATTGCTCTGTTGCTCTTTCTTTTTTCCATGTAATGAATTCTCAAGTGAGAGAAGAATACGAAAGGGAAATAAAGCAGGGAAAGTGCTGAGCTCGGTTATTATTGATTCACTGCTAGCATTGTGGTCAGCCAGTAGTAGCTACTGTCATGTGCAGGGACCTAGATGTGATTTAATCATGATGTGACCCAGACAGGGCAGTGATTTGGGGCCTGTTACCAGAAAATTGAAACTTGTATCATGTCTCTGAAATAACTGTTCTCCAGTTACATTTCACTTTCTTGTCCTCCAAATGCTGGTCTGTATGACGATGTACCAAGATGATGACTACCAATAAAAATGGGTAATACTGGACCACAGCTATGTTATTACTTAGAGTGAGATGGTCTTTTCCCCAACACCAGAAATGCCAAATAGCCACAAATAATATTAAAAAACAGAAAATAAAAACCCCCTGTGTGGAAAGTCCAAGCTGCTGTTAGATGCAGTCTACGGTGAAGATTCTGCCTGCCTACCAAACCCACGTTGAGTTTTTCATTGTCTTTTATCCTCTTTAGACATAAGATAGTGTTTTAATATCTAGAATATTTCTGAAGCAATAAACCCCTCTAACGCCTGGGGATTTGTTTTGTTTTTTCTTTTCCCCCTCCTTCTGCAGAGTTACAGAACAGTCTGATGAAAATAAAATGTCAGCCAGCAACCTTGGCATAATATTTGGCCCAACTCTCCTCAGGCCACGTCAAACTGATGCTACAGTTTCTCTGTCATCGCTTGTGGACTACCCTTATCAGGCTCGGGTAGTGGAGCTGCTCATAACATACTATGAAAAGATATTTGATGTTTCACTGAAGCCACTTCTGAGCACATCTCAGTCTGAAGAAACAGCTGTAATGGTCAGAGTTGCTTTATCAGCAGATGAGAGGGAGCCACAGCAGCAGAGGAATTTGTTTGTTGCTGTAAAGGAAGTGAGTGACTCTTCTTATGCTGCCACAATGTTACCTGTGCCATTTTAACTTCTGTGTTAAATGCTGCAGCATTCCAGAGCACATTTTTAATAAATCTTGGTTGTTTTTTTTGTTAGGGAGTGCCTTTTCTCTCGAGTTCTCATTTACTTTTGCTCTGACTTTTGTTAGCAGGGTATTCTAATAGCTCCAAGTGAAAGCAGAGCTTCAGAAACAGCTGCACTGTTTTTGGAATCGAACAATAGGAAGAATACAAAAGAACAAGCAGAAACATCTGTAACTGGTTAGTATGCTGTTAACTCTAGGGGTGGATGAATAAGGAGTTCTGGATGCATTAGACTATAGTGCATGTAGCTCTTCAATTTAGACAGAAGCAAGTGTTAAAACCTGCTTACCACTGCTTGATGTGCTGTTTCTTTTTGTAAGAACAACAGAGAATTAAATCTTTCCAAAGGCTTTCAAGAAACCTGTGTTTATGAAATCTGAGCTTAAAGTATTTGGTAAGAGAATACAACAGTGTTTTGGTTTCTCCCTTTCTAAAAAAAAACAAATGAAACAAAGCCATAATTACACTGTGACTGTGGATTTCTGAAATCCACTATGATGTTGCAAACCAATACCCAGCAATTAATGTGTTTTGACCATTGTTTTCCCTCAGAATGTGTATCATTGCCACTCACTGGAATTAAACCAGAAGGCTTTGGGAAGAGTAATTCTCTGACAGAATCATCAGCTAAGAGCATTTTGGATATCAGTATTTCTGCTCAAAAAAAGCCAGGTTTGCTAACCTAACTAAATTCTTTTCTGTTTATCTGCCTGTGCTACTGCAGTGGGTTGTTTTAATGTAGGTATGATTTCATCTACTTTATCTAGGAGTAGCTGTACATAATCCCTTTTAATTCTGTTGATTTTCAGCTGATGCTACCAGTTCAGTCATGTCGTGTACATTAACAGTGCAACATCCTGAAACATACTAAAACTGAAAATATTGAGGGATGGGAAAGCACCAGCCAAAAAAATAGTGTGTCTCTGCCTGTTTTCTCCTTGGTTTTCTCCTTTTCTTCCTTGGTTACAGCTGTACAGTACATGTTTTGCTGCTATTGAAATGCTAACATTTGGTTAGAGTAGGATACTCCTAGTATGCATACAAGCTATCCCTAAAAATTGTTATGCCGTTAAAATACAGACTGCCATACAGATCATTAGTAAAGTCTTGCTGACTTCTCTTTATATTTAATGCAAAGATCCAGTCACATCTATTTGTGTGTTTCTAGGTGATGCTGTGAGTCCAACTTCAGAGAAGGACAATGATCCATTAATTTCTCTAGGTGAAGACAGCTGCAAAATTAACTTAATTCCTGCAAAAGCTAACCGTCAGATTACCAAAGTCCCCTTGCGGGTTCCAAGGACAAAAGCAGCCTCTCGCCCTGTGAGTCTGCCTGTAGACCGAATACTTCCTCCATGTGTTTTGAATGAAAAAAATTCACGAAATGCAGAAGCAGTAAGTTCAGAGAAGCTGGGCAGGAGCCCTACAATTGAAGAAGTTTCAGAGGTGAAGGCACTCCCTGCTGTTAATCCCTGCTGTAGATTTCCTTGTTATGACACCCAGATGCTGCGAAAAACTTGGGATAAGCAATATAAACAGTATGATATCACAGCAAGGACAGCAATGATCATGACTAATGTGCCCCAGGAGAACCGAGCCCTTGAGAGTGGAACTGCAGGTGCTTTATCATCATCATGCAGTGTTGGTAACAATTCAGCTAATGCCATTCTTCCTAGTAAGCCATATTCTGTTGTTGGGTCAGGAAGGACAGCAACAGAAGAGAATGGTCCTGATGTTAATCCTCTTGCTGCCTTTAGGGCACCAAGAACATTGCAACCACCCCCAGGAACATTTTATAAACCACCTGCTAACAAATCAAAAGAAAATGGAGATGGTTCCTCTGCTAAAGTTTGTGCACCAACCAGTGCTAGCTCTGTGCTTCACCAGGACAATACTGTGAAACTGGCTAGGAGCTCTGCACTTCCATCAGGTGATCCTGAACAAAACACAAATGAACAGAAAGCTAGCTCAGAGGATATTCACCCCACAGATCTGAAGCCTGCTTACCAGAGACTGAGACCAAAGAGGATCCAAGAACTGGAACACAGGGAAGCTCATTTTGTATAGGGTGCAAAATTCCCTTGGACTGTATGCAAGTTGTTGATGTTGCCAGTGGAGGCTTCCCTTTGCCCCTTTATCCTTTGCCTTCCCTTGCAAATCCCACTTTTGTGCCATATTGGGGTTATTTTTATATATGCAGCATTTTAAAACTGGGGGGAGGGCTGGGGAATTGTGAATGAGGTAAGTCAAACTTTTTGTAGTTCAGTAGCTTTCAATAAAGATGTAATACATTCCCAGTCTAGATATAGTTAAAGATTTCATTGAGTAAGACACTGAGCTTCATTTCATTGTGTGGAATGGAGTGTTTATTCATAGAGAAACAGCTATTTTTCTTAATAGATGTTATAATAAAAATGGAAGATTTAATGTTCACCGTCTAAGCATAAACCAAAGCTTGTGCTTTGCTCTGTAAAAGCATTTGTTCATTTTTCTAATCTGTGCAATTAAAGTGTTGCTCCTGAACAGGCTTACGTACTGGCCGGCATGGCCATAATTATGTATCATATGTGTATATTTTAGGCAGACATGGTTATCTGTTGTCAGTTTTCTATGTTGTCACTTTAATATTTTTTTTGTACAGCAAGGATGCACTTACTGAGCTTTACTATTCAGAAGCAGCAATCAATTCACATCTGGTTTCTTGTATAGCTTAGCAAGTGGGGCAAATGTGCACAGCCTGTTTAGTTTGGATGCTCTTCTGGAGAGACTATCAGTTGCAGTGGTGCTGTCTTTCCCAGATGAAGGAAAAGGCAGTGATTTTCTTGCTGTAGATCAGTTTCCCCACTTAAGCTGGTGTAACTGAAATGAAGAGCATTGTTTCCCAGTTTCAGTGAAAGAGCTGAAAATAACCAAAAATCTGCATTAGTAGGTGCATCTAATGGTTTTCACTTTGTATTAAATGGTTTTTATGTGTACACTGTGTTATATTTGCTTTAAAATATATTAACGTGTTAACATTTCAGTGACTCTATGGCTTCTACATCTGGATTTCTTCTAACTTATTAAAATATAGACATTTGGCCTTTGCAATAGTATAGTACTCTGCTGCCTCTGTCTTCCGGGGCTGAGGGTGGCACACTTTTCTTAATGGGATTACAGTTTGCATGACCCTTTCTCACATAATATAGAGATGCTACTTTGGCATGGTACTTTCTAATGATGTAAGAACAAAGAGTACTCTCAAAGGACAGCAAAAGCAAAGAATCACTTTTCTGTTTTTACAGCGTGTAATACACTGGACTTCCCTACTCTGTTACCTTTGCCCATCTTCCCAAAATATCCCAAATAAAATCCCAAATTCCAATCGGTGGACATAATCTGACTTCAGTTTCCAGAACAAGAGCTACTTAACTCGCAAAGCTGAACTTCTGATTTCTTATCACACTTCCATGGAAGCATGGCTTGCATTCTTGGTAAAAGCCATGCTGTGACTGGATGGGTCTGGCCGTGCTGGGGGCTGCCCCACACTGCAGGAAAGCTGGAGGTCCCAGATTCTGCTGTCTGCCCAGGCTCGTGGTGTGAGTTGCCTAACTAAGTGGAGGGATAAAGACTTCTTGACATAGATGGGAGTTTGTTCTACTTTGACAATAGAGGAGTGGAATATAATCTACACAACTGGTAATGAATCATTACAGACTGTAGCAGAACTTAATAGCACAGCTGTGAAAGGGTGGTGCTGGTCAGTATTGATTAGGGCCACAAGAAGGCAAAATAGATTTATAAATGTAACAGTCATTCACAAATTATGTGGTTTAGCTTGTCTAGCACTGAATATGCTAATGTGTTAAGAAATTAGTTTTCTTGATTTAATAATTTCTTAATTTAATAAGGCTGTTCACCTAGTGGGATGGAGGATCTCTAGTGCTTCCCAGAGCAGATATTAGAATACCGAATACTAATCTGTGAAAAACAGACAAATGTTTCTTAATCAAGTCATAATACCAGTTACTACGGGTTGTTGCTATACAGCTTGTTATGTATCATCTTCCAGGCTGTGCCAGCGTGCCAGGTTTCTGCTCGGGGTTACCCCGGGCCGGGCAGGGCCGGGCGCCTCCGAAACCCGCGGGGCTGCCTGCGAAGTACCGCCTTCAAAATATGAGTTACGCATCTCCCAGCTTCATATAATACCTTCGACGGGTTTTATGCAGTGCAAGGGCACTTCCTTGGACGTGAAACCCTTGAAGCCTGTATGGGAGCTGCGCCCAGCGCGGCGGGGCCGCGGTGCGGGGGCCGGGGGCAGGGCTGTGGGGTAGGTGTGTGCCCCGTGAGGTAGGGCCGTGGGGTCGGTGTGTGCCCTGCGAGGCGGGGCCGTGGGGTCAGTGTGTGGCCTGAATTAGTGAATTTTCGCAGCCGTGCGGCCGGGCTCTGCTCCGGCTCGTACAGGAGCACTCCCCCGCCGGTGAGGCGGCGCTCCGGCCGGCACGGGCAGAGCCGTGAGGGGCTGTGAGGGGCCGGCCACCGCAAAGCCTGGAGGAAGGGGTTTGGGCTTCCTTTCGGACTGGAAGTATTACTAATGGCTGTTTCTTTCGGTTCTGATGCAGATTGCCCTAGGTCTTGCTTAGAAATGGGTTCGCTCCGACCGAACTGCAGCAATCGCACCCCCCTGCCCCGAGTTACAGGCTGTGGGTCATGCAAAGCGCCAGAGCCCTGTGGCTTGTCCTCTGGGGAGGAAACCTTTTTCTGTCAGATTTGCTTGATAATTGCATTTTGTGAAGTCGTAATGCACTGTGCCTCATCCCTCTTAAAGCTTTGGCAGTGTATGGACTTTTCTAAGTCGCTGACCTAATTAATCATGGCAGCTGTTTGTTTAGTAGGGCCCCCGATGCTACCAGAACTACCCTTCTGAGACCATCTTTTCAAACACAGAGTTTGTTCAGATCTGAAGAAATACACTCAGCAATATCAACCTCCTAGTATAGACTTGACTGTGCTTGCGCTGGTCATATGGGATATTTGGGAGTATTTTTATTCAGAAGTCCTTAAACTCACAGATTGAGCCGTTCTGTATCAAGTAGGGGATTAAGACAATCTCCTTAGAACTGAGCAGTGCTATTCTGCAAACACTAACTGCATCTGAGGTACACGTTTCTTTGCCACCAAGCTGAACATTCCTTCAGAAACATTTTCAGCAGTGCTCATAAATGAGGTAAGCTTTTGTGGTAAGTTTTCAAGCTTTTTATTGCTTCTATTTCAGAAGTCTGTGTTTTGCTTGAAAATCCATTAATTCCTTACCTTCTGTGGCATAGGAGAGCCCTAATGGAGTTAATTTGAAAGCAGACATGAAATGCTCCGTGAAAGCAGTTAGTGCACGTATGCCAATGTTTGTAACTTAGCTCAGAGTGTGTTTGTACTTTTCAAGTGACTTCTCTACACACCACTGTGGCTCATGGTACAGAGTGATCTCAGAGCGCACAAACCTGATTCTGTTCAGGTGAGACTAAACTGGAACTGTGCTTCAGCAGCATACCTGATGTGCTGCAGCTGCCAGTTCATGTTCAGTCTATGACTGGAGCTTGTCTGAAGTAACCCTTAGGCAAGCAGTGTGTGGGTCCTGGATTCGCAGCACTCACTCACTGTTTCACTATAGAGCTGCTCTTATTGGGCCATCCCACTTGTCAAGGTACACGTAAGCTTAATATGTTGGGAAAATGGCACAAACCAAATGTTTCAACTTCCATTAACAAAGTTGGAGGAGAGAGAAACGTCTGATATTTACAAACTATGTTATTGTAAATATTCATGCAAATAAGTTTCACAGGAGGATTCTTTGGAGACAAGTCATTCTGAATAAAATGTTCTATCTGCATGCCCATTTATATTCAGAGAGAGAGGGGAATTATTTTTCTAAATTAGAGATCTGAGGGATCCAAGGAAAGTGTTTTTACTCACAGGTAGAAGAAAAAGCTATCCCAAGTCTTCCAAAATGTAACATGTTTGAGGAAGATGAATTCTAGGAAAATCCTTGTTTCTCAGCCCTTGTGCAGCTGGATGACAGAACAATGTCTATATGAAGTAAGCTGATTTACACAGAAGTAGAAAACACATCTTTTGAGTTTCCACTTTCTGTGCTTTGTGCATCTGTATCCACAGATTGGGGTGATTAGCCAACGGCTGGTTTTGCATGTGCATGGGATCTGTTTAAGATTTCACATTTCCCTGCGTTTGACATGTGGAAGAGTCTGATTTTGATTGTTTTTGACTCATAGAAATACACCTTTCAAACAGAAGTTTCATGGGGCATTTTCTAAGTCTCTCTGATTTTTTTTAATTTTTTTTTTAATCATTTGATCCCAGCTTGACCGAACTTGCTGTTCTTGTCCCTCTGGTCACTGCATGAGTTTGCATATTTTCAAAGCTATCTTTTCAGGTAATTTTTAAATTCTGTTATTTTTAGAAATATTTGCTTGTGGTGCTGGAGAGATTGCTAAGGATGTTTTTATAATTTGGTGGACAAACAGAAATTAACCAGACCTGATTTTGTAGTCAAAAGTCAGTAATCAGCCTGGAAATACGCAAACAAATAAAATGCTGATATTTAAAATACCTGTTAAAGCTATGGCATATGTGTGTGAGGTGAGGGGATAACACAACACACATGCCATGTGACCCTATGTACTGCACGTAGGTGCTCATGAAGCAGGTCACAGGACTGATAACTTCTGTTATCAGATATCTACTGTAAGCACAGTGTGAGAACTATTAACAAATATCTATTTCCACTTATTGCTTTCTTTATGTTCTGATATATAAATGGAATGTCTCATTTTTTGTTGCTACTGGCAACAAACTACAGATCATTAGGAAACAGTCAGGTGATAATGACAACTGAGTGTAAAGCTAACAAAGAAACGGTGCAGTGTGCTCTATAAGCTGAACTGTATTTTTCCCTCTGTGTAAAGTGATAGGCCCCATATAGGCTTTCTTCTGTTTACTTCCGAAGATCCCTTTGTAAAGCTGTGAAGCAAAAATGTGTCACAGGAGCAGCTGATGTAGTTGACCATAGAAAGCAAAATACACCTTACCATCATCCAATTGTGATGTAAAAAATCTAATTAGGAGAGATTAGTTTAATCTGTAGAGCTGTCTCTGTGAATATGGGGCCAACAAAAACAGATCCACTTTCTTAAAATAACTTGACTTAGGATTTTAGGGTTAAAATGCCTGTTTGCTGAAGTAAAACTTTTAAGGATCTGTTTGCCTCAGACATAGTAGTACTACCTAAACACAGTCTACAGCTGAGCAGCAGTAGCAGTACTAGTTTCTCTGCTTTGCCCTGTCATTAATCAGAGTGAGTTTCTATCTGTGACTTTATACAGCTTTGTTTCTCTGTCCAGTTTGAAGCAGGATGGGTCTGAACTGTAATATGAACGTATGCCCATCAGAAATTAGATCAAAGCTACTTGTAAAAGGGGATGTTGTTACAGGATAGTAGAATAGAATCATTAAGGTTGAAAAAGACCTCCAAGAACTCCAGAACTGGATGTGGTACTCGAGGTGAAGCCTCACTAGCGGGGAGTACAGGGCACAATCACTGTCCTGGTCCTCCTGATCACGCTGTTTTGGATACAGGCCGGGATACTTTTGTCTTCTTGACCATCTGGGCACGCTGCTGGCTCGTGTTCAGCCACTGTTAACGATCGCCCCTAGGTCCTTTTCCACTGGGCTGCTTTCAAGCCGCTCTTCCCAAACCTGTAGCATTGCCTGGGGTTGTTTATGACCATTGTGCAAATGGTTGTCACATTGGCTTACCTCCAGTCATCTGGAACCTTCCCAGTTAACCAGGACAGATGTTAAATGATGGAGAGTGGTTTAGTGAGCTCTTCTGCCAGCTCCCTCGGTAGCCTCAGGTGCATCCCATTCTGCCCCATAGACTTGTGAGTGTCTAAGTGGCTCAGCAGGTCACCAACTACTTCCTGTTGGATTGCAGGGGATATTTTCTGCTCCCCATCCCTGCCTACCAGCTCAGGGGGCCAAGTGCCCTGAGGATAACCAGTCTTTATGTTGAAGATTGAGGCAAGGAAGGCAATGAATACTTTGGCCTTTTCCTCATCCTTGGTTACAATGTTCCCTCTGCATGCAATAAAGGATGGAGATTTTCTTTGGCCCTCTTTTTGTTGATAATGCATTTATAAAAACACTTTTTATTATCTTTCACAGCAGTGGCCAGATTGAGTTTTAGCTGAGCTTTCGCCTTTCTAATGTTCTCTCAACATGACCTAACAACATCCTTGCTCTCTTCCTGAGTTGCCTGCCCCTTCTTCCAGAGGTCATAAACTATTTTTCTCTGAGTTCCAGCAAAAGCACCCTATTCTGCCAAGGCCAGTCTTCTTCCCTGCCAGCTCATCTTTCAGCACATAGGGATGGCCTGATCCTGTGCCCTGTCATCCTTTGTGAGGGAAGCCAGGTTAAATCAGCGGTTCAGGTGCCACATGTGCGCAGAGGCTCAAAGGTCTGTGATGGCGCTGAGAAGGCAGCAGAGTGCTGAGTGAATGCTCTGCTGTCAGAGCTGCAGCGTGCTCTGTGGTAAATCTAGCGGTTGTTAAATTCAGTGAAACAATTTGTGGAAGAACAATCACAGCAAGGCAGCGAGGGAAGCTGCAATAGTGCTTATACAGAGCCATTGCCTGGCATGAACACTGGTGGGAGGTTTTGCTGCATTGCTGTCTCAGCCCTTACAGGTGAAAATCTGTAAAGAATTCAGTGTTCACTCAGTGCTCTTTTGCCTCTGGATTGGACCATACGCCTTGAGGGAAATTTAGGTTGGAGATGTGAAATGAGCCACTTAATGCTGATATGTAGCTTGGTTTAGTATATATTAGTTGAAGTAGGACAGAGCTTGCTGAAAATCTCTCTGAGTGTATCTCTGGAGCACTGAGTCTGAACATATAAGGTCACTTAGCTTAATGTATTTCTGTGTGAACTTGCAGTTTGCTGGTATTTTAGAAGTTCTAGAAAATGTAAAATTGAAAATTGGATTATAAGAATGAATATTTCTTCCTCCTCTCCTGGTGTTGTGAAACAATTGCTTTTATTTTTCACCATCTGTTCTTTGAGAGGAATGGTCCACAAAAGGATGTGGTGAACTACCTGTAGATCTGCACACATAAACGTCACAAGAACAAACTTCCCAGGCCTTTCAGAGGGGAAGTATAGCAACAGCAAGGGCATTAATTTTGTCAGAAAATTTTGTGAAAATTAATGGGGTGGAAAAACAACTGTCTTCTCCTGTTACTGCAGTTCTGATTTATCTAGAAATCCTAGAAGAAATTACCAGCATCTAATACATTGTCTCCAGTACAAAAAAGTACTTGTGCCACCTTCATTAATTAAGTGAAGCTTAAAGAAAGTATTGACAATCCCATTAACTAAGTTTTGAAGTAGTGGGAAGAACTACTGTCTTCTTTAAGGCAATTTCAGCAGACATACAGTTGAAGAACTTTGCTAAAAAGTTACCCAAGGGTGATATTTGTTTATGATGATAATATAAGGAATTTGAGAATTTATGAAGACACTGCACTGTTCCTAATCTGATGGGAATGAGGACGACTGTGACAATGTCAGTACTTCTGGAGCTCAGACTCCTTTAAAAAAGCAGGAATATGCTGTAATGATTAATAACAACGATTAAATTCAGAAGACAGTGGCTTAAGGAAATACTTAGTTGGGAGAAATTCTTAATAGCTTTTGATAATAAAGTGTAATGATATAGTATATACAAGGTAAAAAGACCCTTTAGTAACTGTTGTTAGCAGTGTGGAGGCCTGGAATATTCTACTGAAATTCCAGGATGAAGTCAGGGAAGAGCTATTGTTTGTAGTTGGCAACCAGTCAAAATATGAAAGTTTACGTGATGCTAATTCGTTTGCCTCATTTCTAGGCCTCACTGTTACATCAAGTAAAGTGAAATACAGAAATATCTGATTCGTTGCATAACTCTCTTCAGCCTCCTGTACTATCAGCTGAGAAATAAATTATTAACTTCATTCCTAACCCAGACCCCTTCTGTGGTTCCAGCTAGAACACTAGTATATGTGCTGTCTAACAAGAAGCTACAGGTGACAAAATCAGAAAATGAGTGAAGAAAAAGCCTTTTTTATTATCCTTTAAAGATATTTTTTGCCCTTATTTTTTTTTGCTCTGGTTTTGTGCTGGAGGTTATAAGATGGGTTTGAACTTTGATAAATAAGGGGTTTTTTAATTTAAAAATTAAAATAATATATCTATGATTTAAATTCAGTATTTAGATTTATTATACTCTGTATTAAAACTAGTGCTAATGACTGATGTAACCAATTACTTTTTTCAGTTTCTTGTATTCTGTCAACAATATATGTGAGTTTTCTTTCTGAATGTATTCAGTAAATCATTCTTCCATGTTATAGTATGAACTGCTAGGGAAAAAAAGATGATAACAGAGTTAAAAAGAAGTGCTATTTTTTATTTTCTTGAGTTGGGGCTTTGTATGAGTCTTCCCATGTTTTAATAGTGTTCTGGCAATAGAATCAGGTTATTTTGTTGGCTCTTGCAATCAGCCCCCCAGAAAGGAAAACAGTTCCTGTAAAAGGAAAAGTAGCAAAACACAGATTTTTTTCATAGGCCATGGGTATAAGTTGCATACCTTGAGCACGTTGTCATCAGGCAGAAAATGTACCATTCTAAATAGTAACAGTCATAATTTGCATTGGCTTTTTAATGGAAAACTGAATGAACAATACATAAGTCTTTTTCTGATTTTAGAAGTGTTAATATCTATGTAAATAAACTTCTTTTTTAGAAATTGAATTTCTTTCAGCGCCTGTGCTCTTTCTAATTGCAAGTCTCAAGCCATCATTGATGAGCAGGGTGCTGCCTTTAAAGGGTGAAGATAGATGTCTGCCATGACTGATCACTCCAGAAGTTCATGTACCTCATCAACCCAAGTGGAGTTCTCCACATATTGTTGTTAGGTACTATTTTTTATCATGGTTCTACTCCATTATTTTACTGTAGTGTTTTCCTCTACTTAAATAGAGCTTGAATCTTAACCACACAATTCTACATTAGTCTCTGAGTAACCCCCAGATAGGAAAGGAAATTTCAGGATTGAAAATTAATTATTTCTTATTTATTCTGTGCTTCTACAGAATCTGAGGCTTATCTGTCCAGTGTCTTCTGACTGCATTATTTCTTTTTTTCCTACACTTTTGTGTCTTGTTCTAGTTAATTTATTCTGTTATTTAATTCTTTTAATTTAATTCACTCAATCTGTCTGATTCAGATTGCTAAGCAATATAAGGTTAACTCACATCTCTGAAGCTGTTCCATTTAGGAAAGCAAGGTTCTTTCCCATTAGCTCCTAGTGAAAGTTTTATAAACAAACCAGTCTGGGGAAGTGTAGATATATCTTTGTTCATCCTAAAATTAGAGATGGTTCTACTAAATGATGCAACAGTTACCTGCCTTCATTACATGCAAGTCCAAGTTAATAGCTGAATTCAATGTTAATGACTTTCTTTATTTGAAGGAGATGCTTTTCCTCTCTACTGCTTTTTGGTGCTGATAAATGTGTCACAGGAAATAGCCTCCAAACAATGGAAAACCACGATTTTTTTATGTGTGATGGTGTATCAAGTGCAAAATTAAATGGTGCAGACAATGAAAGGAACCAATCTCTATGATAACATAACCTTAAAATAAAAACAGAAAGCTGTTACTTTGCTTTAAGATCTATTTCATCTATCAGCTGAGAAATGGCGATGCATCCTTTGCCACAGGTTAACCAGAAGTGTTGATGCAGAAGAATGAGTTTCTTTAGACAAGTCAGACTTCTACTCTGGAAGAACTGGATCCTCCGGAAAAGACAAAAGGTAAAGTCTTTGGATTTCAGCTTTGGACCATGCACTCCACTGGATTAAGTGACTGGAACATTTATCAGCATATGAAAAACTTACAAATCCCTCAAAGAATCAAATGTGATTTTTGTATGGGCCACATTCGCCTGTGCATGTTGCTGGGATTTCTGTCTATTTATCTTGTGGTTCGGCAGGCTTATGGACTTCTTTCTCATACTTTAGTAAATTCTGAGACACCTGTGTGTCCTCAGGAAAGGGTTCACAGGAAAGAATCAGAGGGCAGACAGCACTTGGTCCATCCTTATCGCACGACACACTGTGTACCAGCTTGAAAGAAAGCCTCCCTTGTGCTTTAGACTTTAATCCTTTCCAAACTAGTTAGCTCAGACAGAAAGGAATTACCAAATTCAAGTCCGAGGATTTTGTATTTCCTAGGGATGAAGAAAGAATCTACATCTGAGCATGAACAACGATTAACTCTGCAACAAATGTGATGACCAGTTCTTGCCCTTCTGAATTTATGAGTGTGTAGTGCTTGTCCCAAATGTCTTAACCAAGTGGATGGCAATGGATGTTGATCAGCCCTTATGGACCCTGCTGGAAAGGGTCTGTAACACTGTATTTTGAGCTGTGCACAACAGCTGTCAGGTTTTCTAGTAATTGTGTCATCTGCCCTTTGCTGCTGGCAAGATTCTGTGGCTTTAAAAATATCAGGCATGAATAACTTCCTAGGTGGTGGTGGGTGGGTTTTTTGTTATTATCTTGTTTTACAAAAGAAAGCCTTACAAGAGAAAAAATGCGAAATAGGAAATTGTTGCCTGTGTAAAGCTTTCTACCCTTTTTCTGGTAAGGATAGAAAAGTGCTTAACAGACAAAGCTATGGTGGAAAAAACAGGACTGCTCAAAAAAAACCTGTTCTGAATTATGCTGTCTTGCCCAAAATATTTACATGTGACCCATCTTGTCTTTGATTCTGCTGCTAGATGCATTGTTGTTATATTTTTTGTACCTAACTGGGGAGGAGGGAGCAAAGATAAAGAAGCAAGGAGGGCTTTCCTGTGCATGTGCTACGACCCTGGTTCTGAAGATACTTTGTCCTGGCTCTTGTATGGAGAAGGAAGAAAGTGCCACGTCTGGACACAAAAGTCTCATTGCTGTTTCTCAGAGCCCAAAGCCTGTGTTACAGGATCAAAGGATTGTAGTTTCAAGCCTCTGCCAAAACACACAGAGGCAGTAAAACAAACTGAAACACAAGAGTAGAGGAAACTGACTGAAAACCAGGCAGGATGTTGGACTGTGGTAAAGCAGTGCCCTTGATTTTCTGTCATGACATGGGAGCTAGTGACTGTTGTAAGTGTATTGAAAGATCTGGGCAATAAAGTCACCTTTGGTGGTATCTTCTATCCTATTGAATAAGGTGTTTGATCTTATGTATGCATTTCTACCTCTATTAGGAAATTAATAGTGTTGAGATGAATGATGAAAAAGAGAAGCAAAAGTAAGGTGAAAGAATGTTAAGCTTATGCTGAAGTCTTTTACCTTTCAGTAAGCACAGTGCACTGACAGCCTATTAATGAGCCCAGCAGTGTTAAACTGTGGGTAAAAAAACCCACACTTTTTCTGTCTTGCATCTAATCCTTGTAGAGTCATCCACTACTTGCTGCCTCTTTTTACCTCAGACAGGATGCTTAGATATTTCCTTAAAAGAGGTGGAGAAACCACTGAGTTAATGATAATGCTTTGTGGCACTTTGATAAATTCTCACTCTTTCTGGGTATCCTTTTCAAATGGTGAGAGAGGCAAAGGATATCCATGGGCATGTGCTGCAATGGGCATTGCTGCTGTGAGAAGAGGCCTCATCCTGTTAGTCACTTAATTACTCTATAGTGGTCTATTTGTAACATTTAATCTTAATTTGTTTTTTACTTTTTTTTTTCAGCTTCGTTTTCTCGTGGAGCTTGTATGGCCTCTGTCATTATTTCTTGCCCTTGTCTGGCTGAGGAAAGCTAATCCACTGTATCGCCAACACGAATGTAAGAACGTTCAAGAGGTTATAATGATCTGACTTGTTCTAGGTAGTGGCTAGAAGTTCTCAGACAGAGATACTGGGACCTGCTTGTGCAGTATTGTTCTCCAGTGGCAAAAGAACAGACTTTAGTTCAAGTAGCTTAGTTATTTATAGCCATATATTGTAAGAATTACCAGTAAGAAGGTAAAAAAGAACTCTAGTTTTCCTGTGAGTTGTCTTCTGGTCAGACATACATGAAGTCCTGAGATTGGAATTTCTGTACTTCTGTTACTAAGAACATACTAGCTCACTGCCTATTAAACCCTCACCCACATTAGTTCAAAATTAATTTCTGTTGAAAATAGCCTTATTGCTTATACTGATGACTTCTTTTTTCTTGTAAAAGGTAAACCTATAGGATTCCTATCACATTCCTTCTGTAGTGAGCCAACCCATCATGCTGTTTAGATTCCCACAGGCTGCATTAGACAAGATACCTAACAATTTATATTTTGTGTTTCCGTACTTTAGGTCACTTCCCAAACAAGGCAATGCCATCAGCAGGAACATTGCCATGGTTACATGGCATCTTCTGTAACATGAACAATCCCTGTTTCCGCAGCCCAACCCATGGAGAGGGTCCAGGAGTAGTGTCCAACTACAACAATTCCATGTAAGCAGAGTTGTATGTGTGTAGGCTGCAGCAATATAGGCCTGTTAGTCAACTGCTAGCCTGCTCTTGGCACCTGTTGAGTAGGCATGAGTGAAAGGATGGAATATGCTCAGCCTGCTAAGAAAGGTCCCACAGTGTACCCAGGAATATTTTGAAGAATAGTTCTGTGATGTGAATGCAAAGGAAAAGGTGAGCATTTAGTAAGACATTCGTGTGCAAACAGTGGAAAGCAAAAATTTTCAGTTCTAGTACATCAATTTCGTGCTAACAGTGGTCAGCAAAGTTGAAATAGAGCTCACGATGGGAGGTTTGGGCCTTTTGGAGAAGGACTTCATTTGTCCTCCTCTCTAGGAAACACATAGGCATTTAATAAAATCCATCCTTTCTCTTGTTGACTGCTTACTGAATGTCTCAGGACAGATCTTTTTGATGTAAGAGCATGAAACCCCAAGGCCTTGTTTTCTCATCACTTGAGTTGTCCCTTTTGAATGAGGGCTCTGATGAAGTAGCAGCAAAAAAACCCCTGCACTGCCACTTCTTGGCTGTATACTTGTGAGACTTTAATCAGCACAGTAACCTTCAGTACTAAGCTTGTTAGCAAAATAGAAGGATGGGGTGTTTCTTGTTTTACTGAAAAACTGCTGTGGAAGTGTTTTATTGCATTGCTTGTAATAGCTGAGTCATGAAAGACAACATGGCAGACAAGAAACCTTAGAGTAAAAAATCTGTTAGAATAAATACGAAAAATGCTCCAAGTCTCCCTTTGCAAATCCACTTTGGAGCATCTAGTGATTAAAATCCACGAGCTAACTATGTCAAGGCCATTGAAGCGCCAGTCATGTGAAGGTCTGTAGCTTGGAGTTAACTTACCAATTGGCCTTTTTTCCTAGCTAACAGGGTTTAAAATAGTCTGCTGAACATTTTTTGTGGTATGTAGCCAAACACACAGTGAAGCTAGAGGGTTCTGTTTCCTACACAGTCTGGCTTTTCCAGGTTACTTACAGAGCAAACTGTCACTTTGTCAGACTAAATTCAGTGCATTACAGCGGAAGTAAATACATTGTGTTTTCTGAAAGAATTTGGTCCGTCCTCTTTGCTGTTTCCTGTAAGCTAAAATAAGTCATGAGGATGACATATACCATTCCATGTATGGAAAAACATAATAGTGTTAAAGAAATGTAATGACCTCCCCTGAGAATAAGAATTTTCCATATTTGTTCCTAAGCACAGGACCTTATGGCAGCCTTGCATAATCTGCATGTTCTGACCCAAAACCAGTAGGTGAACAGCTGCATGTGACCATTTGTCACTTGTGTTTTCCTGCCACTCCTAGAAGAAATGTTCTGAAGGAACCTAAACACCACCTTACTTTGGAGGGGACTGATGTTAGAGAGGGAGGAGGATTCTGTGTCTGAATGATTCCATGTGACTTACCTGGCTGAGCAGGGGTGCACATGCCCAGAGTGCCCCTTTCAAATGCTGGAGCTGAGCCTGGGCTGGAACCAGAGCAGATTTGCACCATAACTGTGGGATGCATGCAGTTTGGGAAAGGTTCTGTCTCCCCAGCAAGATTAGCATGGCTAATGTAGGAGAGACCAACCTCCTGCAACACCAGTAGCCCTCTTAAAGCTTTTGTGGACTTCCAAATCTAACTGAATCTCACACTACCTGAGACTGAGAACAAAGTATTTTTTTCCTCATCCCTAACACAGAAAGTCAACTTTGCCTTCATTTTTTTTTTTTTTTTTTTAAAAAAACATGGAAGGTTCTCAAGAGTCATCGGTCATAAATTATTGTTTGTTCACTATTTCTTTTTTCAGCCTTGCAAGGGTATACAAAGATGCTCAGGAGCTCTTACTGGAAGCCCCTGAAATCCGTGACCTTGGCAGAATCTGGGAAGAACTGATCATTATGACTCAGTTTATGGAAACAATGAGAACTAATCCTGAAAGAATTGCAGGTAATTGTTTTGTCTATATCCTTTAGACTATATCATTTTTCCTCTGAGAGCTGGATAGTAGTTACGCTGTAGACTGGCAGCATTATATTTCACATGAAGCTGTTACTCTGCTTACTGTTAGGGTAAGTAAAAACCTGTTCAGTGTTGAAACACGCAGCATTTAAGAGAAAGTAAAGGGTCAGTCAACTCTGTTCTACAACCATCTTTCTTAAGGGTAGACAACAGTCAAAACACAAAAGCATGGAAATCTCACCATCCAAAGTAAAACATGTGGCTGAAGAGATTTCATTATTAATTATTACGGTAGTGGCAGAAGCAGTAAGAAAGTGTCACTGGGAGATGCAGAGGAATGGAAAGCTGGGAACATGCCTGAACATATACTAGGAGCATAACCCAGAGAAGTGCTTTGAGGTACTTTGTTAAAGTGTTACCTAAAACAGGTTTGGAACAGTGAAGAAGGAAACACCTTCCCCTTGTTTTGATGATGTGTTTTAAAAGAGAAGGCATTGAAAACTTCTTTAAAAACGATTGCAAATAACAAGTTGATTGCATTAATTTTTTTATTTAAAACAACCTTCTAAAGTCAAAATACAGTCCTAGAGGAAAATAGGTAATGGTATAATAATAAATTTTTATTTAATATTTGAACTTTAAGTACAGAATTTGAAAATATATTCCTAAAACTAAAGGCATAAAAATGGCCTGGCTTTGAGAATGGATATATACCATTCTCAAATCCTTTGCCATTTAGCAGATGTCAGAGTTGAGATTGCTCCTTCTGCTGATTCCTTAAACCGGATCTAACTCTTGAGTCCTCCTTCCTTGTCCCATACCCCCCCTGCACTGACACGTTTGATGAGATGTGTTCTTGTAGTGTGCTTTTTCCTCCATGATGCCTGGGTGCCAGGAAAGGCATCAGTGAGAATATGAGGGGCAGACCCCTACTATTGTTTTCAGTGTTTACTGCTTGAATAAATACATAGAGGAACAACTGAAGAAGTCCTGCTCAGCTCCTGCAGCCCTAGGCCAGAATATGCTTATTGCAGACGTAATTGTGGAAGTTAGTTGGCAAACTCTGATAAGACTCTGTTTAACTCACAGAATGGAGGCCCCCAGCAGCACATTTGTGCATGTTTATGTGGAGATATCTAAAACTGCATTCCCTGTGCCAGCAGGATACGTGCTGCTCCTGGCAACTTCAATTACCTATTCTAAAGACTAGAAGAACTAGCGCTTTTCAAGCACTCTTTACCAGAGTTTATGATGCTGTGTGAACTACCTTAAAAAAACTACTAGTATTCAATGGACATGTGCAACATGAATTTCCCAAGCTTTCTCTTGGACCATACTGAGGCAGAATTCCCATTGGTATGATTTGTAACAGAAACAAGTTAGAAAAGATTGGCACTGTTTGACTTTAAAAGCAGCAGTATTTTGAGTATTGCTATAGACAGGATTAGGAAATTTGGTTGCCTCCTACATGTGTCTAATTTAACAGTGAGTAATCTCATTGGTTTTCCTGAAGATTTACCAGTTTTAAATTTAGTAGTTGTTAATCCAGTATAATATGAAGCATAAACTACAGTTTCTGCTTCTTCAAGGAAGCTGAGCTTTTTCTTGTGGAAGATTCTCAATGGTCACTTTTGCAAAGCTAGAGAATAAGACTAGCTAAAATTAGTTGACAGTGAGGAATAAATTAGTGTAAGTGTAAAGGGCTGGCTAAAGTTATTTACATAAGGCCAGAAGAAAGGGCACTAACAACAGTAGTGTACTTGAATCCGGATGTTTAAAATAAAACATTAAATCAAAAAAAAAGGGCAGATACTTTCAAATGCAGTCAGGGCTACTTTCAGTGCATCCATTGCTGTAGCTCTAGTCTGAAACATCTTTGAGAGATCAGATATGCAGAGTCAGAACACTCAGCATTTTCTGATTATCATTCCCCAACAAAGGATTAAAATGGTTTTGAATGGCAAAAATAATTTTAGACCCTGTTAGTCACTACTAAGTATAAGAGCCAAAGTACATTCTTTTTGCAGGTTTAAGCCAGGGTATGAGTTGTTCTTTAGCTTCCTTTGTTTGATATCTCACTGATCGGTGCATTCCTTTCATCATCCAGGAAGAGGAATACGAATTCGAGACATTTTGAAAGATGGGGAGAACCTCTCTTCATTCTTGCTGCAAAGTGTTGGCCTCACAGATTTTGTTGTTTTCCAGCTTATTAATGCTCAAGTGCGCCCTGAACAGGTGAGTAGAGTTTAGCAGTTACCAAGTTGTTATCTGTGGGGAAAGAATCTCTTGAGTTGTATGTGCAAAGTAGCGTCGGTGAGGGCCTTGGGCCCAGAGCACCTAATGTCTTATGGGTTGTTTGTACAACTTCTCTCTTGTTTTGTTGGGGGTTTTTTGTTTGTTTGTTTGTTTGTTTTGGGGTTTTGTTTGTTTTTTGTTGTTGTTTGTTGTTGTTGGGGTTTTTTGTGAATCTAGAAGAAGAGATGCTTGTTTTATCTTTAAAAAAGGCATTTTGAATATGCATTAAATGTAGATATATGTTCAATGCTGTTGTTGCCTCCAAATAATGAGCATCAAGAAATTATGCTGTCAAGCAATGCATCTGTCCCATGACTGAAGACTTGACTCAAAAGCATAAGGCATCCTTTTGCAATAGTAGTCCTGATGAATAACAAGAGAGAATTATTGGAGGTTCTTAATTTATTATTTAAATTCTCTGCCCCAATGTCAGCAGAGTAATATGGTGCCTTTTTTGCATTGTCTCACATCACGAATAGGTGGGACTAGAGAAACAGATCCACTTTCTTAGATTCTGATTGAATAATAGACCTGCTCATAAAATTCAGATTGAAAACTGCAAGTCAAATCCCTCCTGAAGTGGCTAAGCAGGGACTGTTTGACCAAGTGCAGGCTGTCTCTGCCTGTACATATGCTGGTGGCTGGGAGCTCTATGAGGAATGCTCTCTTAATGAATGAATGTTGCTGAATTGGAATTCTGGAACAATTTCTACACTGTGTTAGTGTGTGGGTGGAAGCAAGTGAATAACTGAAGCTGAAAGACACAATTCCTCTTTTTCACTGCCATATAAAACACAAATGCTGGAACTGTGTGTGGCCAGAGAGAGAGAGAGGGCATTCATGCACTTGCATGCACTTCCTTTTTAGCATCTCAGGTTCCAGCTGGTGTGACCAGTAGTCAGGTTACTTATCTGCTGGATTCTTGATTAGTACTGGGGAAGCCCACCCCTCTCCTCTCTTTATCATGAAGCAACACCACAAGATCATGCCAAAGCCTGTGTCAATTGACACATCCTACCTATTTTCACACCTCTGTATCAGCTGAGATGGTGAAAATTTGCTTCCTTGCTGCTTGTGACAAGAATATATACAGACATCCTGCTGGGCTTCTCTTTCCCTTTTTGTCCCTAACCTCTTCTTCACCGCACATCTGTTGTCTCAAGAGAACTGAGTACTGCTGTATTAGTTTCTAGTAGCTCCCCAGTGGCGTTCATTCATCTAGTGTTAAAACCTCTGCTTACCAGTGTGTGCAAGACAGAAGTTTTCAACACCGCCACTGAAAATATGATTGAAACCTGCTGGTGTCTTTCTGCTGTGTTTTCTGTGCTAAAGCAGAAGGAAATGTAGTTCTCTTTATGGTGAAAATTAAAGAAATCTGAACATTTCTTAGAGAGGAAGCTGGAGGAGATCTGGTATTAAATACCACTTTTGCTGTCCTCCGTACAGTTTTCTTGTTAACAGTAAGAACAGGGATACAAGATTATCTCACCAGAGTTGATTTACAGCTATGAGGAAGGAAAGTGCCTGTGAATACTTCCTCCAAGAGAAACTGATGCAGAAAAACTAATCTGAGAATTTTCAAGAGATGGCAAGAGAATTATTTTCAATAGGAATTGAACACGTCATTTCATGTGGGAGATAAATTGCTTATTATCTGTAGACCTTCTTGATAAGCAAGTTTCTTGGGCTGGACTTACATATGGTTGAGGTAGAGTCGCAGAGCCACGACTAGACCCTAGATGTATGGTTGTGTTAATCCTCAACCATGGTACTTCGTCTCTAGTTCTTCATGCTTCTCTGCCCTCTGTTTGCTTGCATATTGCTCTATGCCCTTTTCCACTCACTCTGATGGCACAGAGCTGATGAACCTGAAAGCAACTTGTTTACAAAAGCCTGACTGTTGCCAACAGCTGGCTGCAGATCTAGGTCTGAGCCGCCTGGGAGTCAGGAAATGACACACAGAGCTGAAAGCTAAACCTGATCAAACAGCCAACTAGCTGAAAAAATAATTTGGACTTCATCTTGCCAGCTTTGGCCAAGCAGTGACACATTGATTAAAAAAGAAAAAAAAAAAAGTATTGAAGTTTTTCTCTAAAGGCCTGCTTTTTTGAGTCATTCTGAGATAAGAATAAGAGACTGATGTTAAAACACAATAAGAAGTTCAGGAAAGATTGGCAGCAGCCCACCCTACCGGAATAATTGGAAGGGTGGAGGTTTGATGTTTTTCTAATCCCATCTGTTGATGAACATTCTTGAAATGCAGTTACAGTTTGTAAATAACCTCTCTTTTTTTTTTTTTCTGTGTTTATCCTTCTCAGTGATGTTAATGTCACTGTTTCCTCATTTCACAAGTCAAAGCAAAGTTCCCAGGCTGCCTCCCTGTGCAGCCCAGTTTCATTGCAATTCACACTGCATGATGAGGACCATACCAGATCAGGCATATATGGCTACAAAATGCTTTTCTTATCACACACATCCCCAGGACGTAAGTGACTAAACAAATAAGCAGATTCTTTCACTGACATAAACTCAGTTAATTCCAATTCAAACGTTCTAGTTTGAGAGAGGTCAGGGGTGTTTGAATGTGGAGGTCTTCAGCAAGACGAACTGTACTTGTCCTTAGCATTTTCCTTCTTTTGCATTGTGCCTCTCTCCACACTCTCTCATATTAACAATGTCTTTATATGAGTACAGCTGTATAATGATAGTGCCTCTCAGATACTTTTGCTAGAAATTCACATCCCTTTTTTTGCATCATAATTCCAATACACAATCTGTGTGTAACTCAGATGCTTTTTTTTTCCCCAGCTCCATAAACTGGAACTCAGAGCAGCCATAGCAAACAGAATACAATGTGGTACTAGACCTCCCTAGCTCTGTCGTTTATATTCTGGATGCTGACTTTCCACAGCCACACTTGCACTTTTGTTGATAGATTCTGAGAGAAAAGAACTTAATAGCTCCTCAAGCTTGAATCTACTCTTCAAAATAACTGAGTTAAGTTTTTTCTCATTCCTCCGTGTGTTTAACTGTTCTCCTTGCAGGCACCACCAAACAAGTCTAAGCAGCTAACTGTAGGAGATTTGCAGATATAAAATTTTGATAATATTCAGAATATCTTAGATGAACTTCTTAATTTGCTTAAATAAGAAACAAATATGCACCTATATCTGACCTGATATGGGTGTGATGTGTTTGTTTTTATCCGTGTCTTAGAGATTGGAATGCTCAGCAGACAATTTTTCTAAAGAAAATTATATTCCAGCTAGATTTTGACAATTTCTTTTTCTGCACAGCTTATTAAATTCATTTAGCCTATTGATACTGTGCCAATGCATAGTTCTTATTTGTCTGAAGGTCTGTGTTTGTCTCAAATACAGTAAGCATTTACAGTCATCACAGTGTTCTGGGCTTTTTTCCTTACAATTTGTACTGTGACAGGAGATGGATAGAGGATGGGAACGTTAGCTTATGAGCAATTTCTAGTGCTACTTTTTATTCTATTGCCATGTATTCTGCTCATTATAAAGTAAGGAAGACTTAATCATAGACTACCAAGAGCATTCCATAACAACAATGTAAATCCCAAGTAAATGTGATTTCTACGGAGTCATTCTGCATTTACATTGGTTTAACTATGAACTAATCTGTTCCCAGTGGTTGAACACTAAAGATAAAAATTGGGGCTTTTTCTGTTCCATGTTTATATTAGAAGTGGTAATCAGTAGATGGGTGTGCTTTAATGTAAAATGGCTTTGTAAATCTTGGCTGTATGCCTGCGCACAGTGGCAATGAATAATGGCTGTGGGGAAGCATTGCAGTGGAATAGTCATCACTATGAAATAAAATGCTGAGGGAAATCAAGCTTGAGATTCAGTGGAATTGGCCCTTTTGTTTTTCTTTTTTTTTTTTTTTTTTTTTTTTTAGAACAGTTGACAGCAAAAATATAACCAACCTAAACATAAAAGGTAGTGATGTAGTGCCATTGGTTGGCCCTGGGAAAATAATTTCAAGCAAGCTTAGCTATTCCTCCTTAGCCACAAGGATTGGTGGCATGGGTGCAGGTGTGCTTAGATGACAGGAAGGGAAGACAATTCACAAGAATTTTTGCAATGACAGGAAGAATCACTAATGAGAAGAGGAAAAATGTAACTGAAGGCAGGGTGATCTTGCATAACATCAAGTGAAGGTGATTCAGGAGTTAATGCTTCAGTTGACCACATCTTTCTGCCATTCATTAAAATATTAGCAGGGACTGGTATAAAGATGCCCACTTTTGATAAGTTTTAATTGCTCCTGGGCAGTATGAAGGTTTCACAACAGTAAATGAAACATTTGTTTTGGTTGCAGTTTGCCTACGGTGTCCCTAGTTTGACTCTGAAGGACATTGCTTGCAGTGAGATGCTCCTGGACCGCTTTATTATCTTCAACAGCCGAAGAGGTCTCCCTTCTGTACACGAGGCCATGTGTGCCTTGTCCCAGGAAAGGCTACAGAGAGTAGAAGATGTCTTGTATGCAAATGTTGATTTCTTTAAGTTATTTCAGCTGGTAAGTATTAATACAATCATCCTGTCTTATGTTGTCATTTCTTTTGGCTGATATTTCATTGCCCTTCAAGACTTTTTTTGTAATACATCACCAATTTTCCAAGTGGTCTTTGTTTATTTACCCCTGCAAATGTAAGGATATGGATATGGGATGATTCATCTACCATCAGCAGGATGCTAGACAATTCTGAGTATGCTTTGGGATGAAACAGCTGAAATTCACAGTACAGAAGAACTAAGAGATTGAAATGCGATTTTAAAATCAAAGTTTGTGTGGAACTTACCTCGTCTTTCCAGTCTCTGTAGCAAAACAGTCTGTGGCAAGACCTACAGGGACCTTGCTGAGGGTTTCTGAAAATACCCCGTACATCCCATTCTATCTTTGCTCCATGCAGCATGACAGAATTTTATGCTGCACTCAAAACCATGATGCAGCTTGAGTTGGCACAGCCAGATGAGCCTTCTCTTGATAAAAAAACCCAAATGAGCAGGTTTTACCAGCTTTCATCACTCTTTCTATAGAAACTTTTCCTTACCTCTCTTCGTTTGCAATGCCCTTCTTTGTGTTATTCCTGTTTCTACTGTGACCTTGCTATAAGTTAAGCATATCTGCAGTCTTGGTTTAGTATGGAGATATTATGCCATTTTATATATATAAATAAACATAGATTAATATTTTTATTTTTAAATATATAATAACATATAGATTGTAACAAATATATACATATATAGAATGGCATACTGGTGTGTGGGGATTTTTTGTGCCTTTCTTTTGTGTTCCTTTCCTAATATTTTTCTTATATTCCATTTGTATTCTTCACACTGAGGTGGTGCCTTCAGGGAACTATTCATAGAGACTCCAAGGTCTCTTTCCTTGTGATAGTGAACTTAGAGTCCATCTCTGTCTATACATATTTCACGTTTGTTTTCCCTATGATCATGGTTTTTCTTTTTCAACAATTAATTTAATTTGCTGGTTTTCACCTTGTAATTTAGTGTCATGAAACAGTCAATTGTCAGTTTGCTGTATAGAAACCAGGCAGGATATATGAACCTGGGAAGTATTGGTTGGACTTTTCTGCCATAGCAGTGTAGCATCATTATAAATTTAACATAGATTTTATTCAGCTTTGAGTTGCTCAGAACTGAGAACACGGGATGCCAGAAGCTTTAATTGTCACACCAGCAAATCACTGATTATTGTAGCATGATTGTAGGACTGTCAGTCATTGTTCCCGTGTGATTTTACCAGTCCTGATAAAAATCTTTGGTCAGCTCTTGAAACTGACTATTTTCCATTTCTAAAAATATACTCTTATATTTTCATAAATCTGATGCTTGCAGAAGTAGCAGAGTATTAATGCTACAGTACTTCTAAGGTAGATTTTCAGTATTTAATAACTTCATGTGAATGTGCACACTACACTGCCCATCTGTTTTACAGATTGTTTACAATACCTGTTCCTCACAGTTTCAAAAAGACCAGGTTAAGGCAAGTGCTGCAAGAACCCTGTATGATCCATCCAGAGACTGGTCCCCTTAGGGGACAAGAAAAGTGTGTTTTGAAGCACTGTGTGTGTATAGTTCCTGGCTGAACAGCAACTGACAGATCATGCTAACATAAGCTTTCCATACAAACTCTTGTCTCTGTGACTCTCTGCCAGGTCTGTACACAGTGCAGCTGTCTCCTGCTTTCTTAACCACCTACTGACTGAAGGGAATGGCAGGCAACCAGCAGGGTGTATAGCTAGGCAGTTTTGGGGAAGGCTTTTTAGGGGCGTGTCTCATAAATATTACAGTCTAGCTATCTACAAGTCCAGCTTTCTTTTTTTTTTTTTTTTTCTTTTTTGCAATAACAGGAGAAATATATGCCTGAGAAAGCCTCAAGAGTGCTAACTCCAAGTGCATGTATGATTCTTTAGATCACTGACAAAGAAGGATGCAGTGATGCAAACAAAGTATTATGTGAGCACACCATGGTGTCACATGTTTCTTTTGGTCAGTCTGCAGGAGGCTGGGAAAGCAGTGGTTTCTGTCAGGTCTGACAGACTGTGAGGACCAGACTATCTCCAAAATCAGCAAATCTCTGAAGTATAAAGTCCTACAAATGGAAGCTTCTGTATCACAACCTGTGCTAAATTTGGAAGTTACCCAGAGTCGGTAGATCTCACTGAAAGTGTAGTTTCTGTGAGAAGCAGCTTCTCAGAAATCCCAGTTCTTGCGTTTCTCCTCCATTTTGGCACCTTTTGGCCTGATGGGCTTAGATGAGCAGAACAAATCCCAAGCTATATTTTTAGTGGCCTGTGATTATTTTGCCCTTGCATTAGAAAGAATATGAACACAGGCTACTGTTTAAGTCTGCACATGGGTACTGGATTTGTGGCCTCACAAGACAGGCTTGCAAGATACTCTTCCAAGTAGTTCCAAACTTGAAGAGATGCATTTTCTTTTCCCTGTAATAGCTGTTGTCATGGAGAAACTATACACAACTTGTGTATGTCTTATGTGTTCACAGCTTCCCACAGTGTTGGACAGAAACTCACCAGGTGCTGACCTGAGAGCCTGGGGGAGAGTGCTGTCTAATGTCTCCCATGCAGTCCAAAAGGTAAGTGGTCCAATAATAGGTTACTTTCCTGTGTAGCATATAGTCCTTGTTTTCCATTGTTCTTTTTATGTTCTGGTTACCTGCTTTACCAGAAGGAAAATAGACTTGTTTGGCAGAGCTGATTCCTTAAAAATTAATTCTTCTCTTATTACAGAATAAATGTAGACATAAGCATTGGCAATTATGAAGTATATTCTTTTCTTCAGAAAACATATGAAAGAACAAGAACTGAAAATAGTGCCAGTGACCAGGACAGAGAAGTTAAAAGGATGAGGTTCTGACTGCATTTGTGTTTTACCATCTGCTCACAACTGAGACCTCACCAGATACTTACCTGCTTTGAGGTTTGCAATTAACAAAGTGTTGTTTTACTGCAGCTAGCCCAGAAGCAAAGTATTCAGGACTTTTTGAAGGTCCTGCAACCGTTTGTGCAAGATGGAAGGCCAGAATCCTTAGGCCACTTGGTGAGTTCCCTGTCGGATCTTTTCTGTGGCTACCCAGAAGGAGGTGGATCCAGAGTGCTTTCCTTCAACTGGTATGAAGATAACAACTACAAAGCTTTCCTGGGGATTGACTCAACAAGGAAGAAGTCTGGTTATCTTTATGATAATACAACCAGTAAGTTTTTTCACCAAACCATTAAGAGATTGTAGACAGGTGCAACTTCTGTTAGAATACCATTGTTTCTTTTATAAAACAACATTTTAAAGCAGTTAATTCAGGAAATTAGAGACAGGTGAAATGATTTTTCTTCATACCTACTCCATAGCTGGAAAGAGAGAACCCCAGAAATTGACAAATGACAGAAATATGCATTTGCTTTTAATATGGAGGCAGAAACATAGTCATCATCATAATTAAGACAGTCCCTCTGTTTTATCTTCTATTATATGCTGCTGATACCAGTAAGAACAAGATGCTTCTGAAGAAGATCCAGGAAAAGACAGTGCTGCATTCTGGAATTACTTTTCTACAAATATTTTTGCTAAATTCTGTTTTTTCTCTTAACTTTTTTGATGGCCTGGAACACAGGAGTTTAATAATCTCTCCTTTTAAATAATACTCCATTTGATACATAGTGGCTGTTCTCTTAGTGTATGAAAGTACATATATTTTGTAGCAGTAATGTTCTACAGCATGATTACATTTTACATAGAAAATATTTCAATTTATCACTTCTGTTACTTTGATTTCCTCACTTCTTGCTATTGTAATAGGAGACAATGCAAAGAGAAACCAATGTTATCTTTTCTACCTTTTATTATTTTATCTTTTTATTATGTTCTCTTCTGTTTGCTATTTAGTTTTTCTCTACACTGAGGTCACCAGCAATTTTTTTCTGTCCTACCATCCATGCTGGCAGTATATTTCTGTCCCCCTTTTACTGTGATAGATATGATTGCATATTTACAAAAGCACTTTTCTTATAGAGAGACTCCTACCTTTCACTGTGTTGATATGTGGCTTTACTTATGTCTAAACTTTAAAAAGAAAGTCCCAGTACTCCGTTTCTTCAGCCAGGAAACAAAATAATTGCATGCTATCCAAGTAAACTGATTACTTCACAGTGCAGAAGTAAGATAAAAATGTTTACATTGAAATATTTAATTCTAAGTTATTGTAGGATCCAGAGGTCAACACCCAAGCCCGCTGGATCAGTTTTGTATCAACTACAGTATGAAGGAGCTAAGTCATTAGGAATAAAGCAATTAAAGCTCAAAATTGCTCAGTGAGTTTTGAGCTGTCTAGTTTCCTTCCATTTGAAATACCATATAAATAACAGCAGCTTCCAAATGGTTATTTGTTTGCTCTTCCAGTTTCCACAGTGTGTACTTTACAACTCCGATATCTACTTAATAGTCTTTTCTAACCCTTCATATGTTGTACTTTTACATTGCAGAACATGCTTTAACCCATCCAGATTCAAAACGCTTTAAACTGTCCCTATTGCCAACAAAAAGCCCTGCAGGATGTTATGTATGACATATGTATGATTTGAGTAGGGTTACATAAAGACTGTCTCTCTCTCTGTCTTTAGCACCCTTTTGTAATACATTGATCCAGAACTTGGAATCAAATCCTTTAACCAAAATAGCCTGGAGTGCTGTGAAGCCCCTGCTGATGGGAAAGATTCTCTTTGCTCCTGATTCACCTTCTGTACGGCAAATCCTAAAAAATGTAAGTTCTGAAATACAAAAATGCATGTTTCTAAAAAATTACATCTTTTGAAAAACAGTGACTCAGCTATCTCAGCCTAATCAGATTTTCTTCTCAGAACTCCATTTGTTCTGATTGTAATCAGGGGAAGGACAGTTAATCTTTGTTTAAAAAACTGGAGAGAGATCTGCACTGACTCATCCCATCTTAGTCCATGCTATATGCTTTTTCCAGCTCACTCAGGCAGCCTTTTGTTGGTGTGATTCCACATTTACACTAGTAAAAATAGTAATACTTATATTTATTTTACAGAGGTAGGAACATGAGCAGCTCTGTGCCAGTAAATATTTAAATGGGGCAGCTGTGAGGCTTGGATAGGCTCATTGGGACCTAATACTGAGAGACTGCAAACCATTAGCAACATCATGGTTTACTATTATATCTGTTAAAATTATAAATAATTTTCACTTTATGAAAATAGGATAGAACCTTGACTATTCAACAAAAGGTTTCAAGTTGAGTGAAATGAATCTGATCAGTTAAATCAAGGTCACATATGACCTAGGTTTTGGCCAACTCATAACCAGCAATTCACTTACTCTCAACATCTGTACAAGGCACAGAGCTGCTGCTCATATTCACACAGGAGAACATCAGATTTATGCAGCTCAGCATTTCAAATCTTAATATTTTAACTGTGGGAGTATCTGTCTTCTCCAGTTTTCTCCCATTCATTCACCTACCCACATCATCATCTTCTTTTTAGTTCTTAATGGAGAGAAGTAGTCCAGGGGGAAAAGAGAGGAATAAATATTTCTATCTAAAATCCAAGTATTTAAAGGAATTGAGGTTAACTAGGGTTAATGTGCACTTGTTTTTTTCATTACATATACAACAGAATTTTATCCTAAGTGACTTTGATTCTGGTTGGATTTCACAGATTCTTTTTCTAAGGGTTATTAGCATTTGTGCTATTTTAATATGTTTATTAAGTTTTGAAGGTAGAAACTACTTCCCTGTCACTGAATCCTGGATAGGTCATAAATTCTGTTTATCTTCTTAGACTTCTAACACTACTTTCTGCTGTTTTTCTTTCATCAGGCGAACTCCACTTTTGAGGAACTTGAACGTCTCAGACTGTTGGCAAAAGCTTGGGAAGAAGTAGGACCTCAGCTGTGGTACTTCTTTCAAAACAGCCTGCAAATGAATATGATCCGTGTATGTTATAACTTAGCAGGGATCCTCAGTAAGAGCAGCCTTTCACCATCCTTTATTTTTACTGATGGAGAAGATAATTAATTAGAAAGATTTGGCTGAAAGCACAGCCTTTGCAGCAAGGAATCTGTGGCCTTCAAGGCTGTTGGCTTGGTTACTGGGTTTCGTTTGAAGGCAAGTCATAGATGCATTGCAGCATCTCTATGACAAAGCCTCAGATCTGGGCAATCCAGAATCTGGTTAATGACTTCTTAATAAAGGCAGCAACTGCTGCTTCCCTGTCCCTCTGAAATGTCCTTCAGAAACAGACAACTTGATTTTTCTGGATTCTGTATAGGCAAAGAAGGCAGTAGGACCATGATTTTGCTGGGCCAACAGTTTACTACTTTGGGAAATTGCTTATTTCTGCATCTCTTGGATCAGCTGCTATTACTATCTATGGTTAAAGTTTATAAAGCAGTTCATACTAGAAAAAACATTTGGTTTTCCACATTTTTCTGTATTGAATTAGACATTTATAACATTTGTCTCTTGCTTATAAGGAAGCAATGCAATAAATAGTCAAGGGTAAATTTCTTTTCATCCATTCTTTGAATCTCACATGCAGTTATGCAATTCCCCACTTGTAAAATTAATTCCTTCACCCTTTCATACTTGTTCCTGTCTCAGAAGAGCTATGGAAATGGAAACATTTCTAGCTAAAGAGGGCATGGAAAGACAACTATTGTAGTGAAGCTGTCCTGGTGTGTTTCTTCAGGACTCTCTGAAACACCCTACAGTGAGGAACTTCTTGAACAGCCAGCTGGGTGCTGAAGGCTTAACTGCTGAACACATAATCAACTTTCTCCACAATGGATCTCCAAGGACCCGGGAGAAGGGAATGGTGGACTTTGACTGGCGGAACATCTTCAATGCTGTAGACCAAGTTCTGCATTTGCTCAGTCAGTATTTGGAGGTAAGGCCAGCCCCACTCCCACCCCCACTGGGAATACTTGTAGAGGATATCTTAAAGCTTGTTAGGCAGTAATGGGGTCTGTGGTAACAGGTTAAAATCATAAGACATCTTAATTTATTTCAAATTTAATCTCATTATTAAAAGCATGTGTTTAAAATAATACAGTGGTACAAGGACATGAATGCTTACTATTATGAAAAAAGTTCAATTTGATGGTTTTTAAATGCTGTATTCAAAATGTTGGTTGAGCATCTGAACGCTTCAGTGCCGAGAGACAGAAAAGGAATGCAAAACCTCAAGGAAATGGTTTTTTGTAAGTACTAATAATCAACAGGCTACAGATTTCATCAAGATTAGGACCAGAGAAAATAATAGTTCTTTGGTAAGTCACCCTTCAGGATTTTAAGCACCTGGCCAAAATTCCATTGACATCAATGTGAGAGTTTCCACTTGTTCTATACCCCCTTCTGACAAGATGTCTCTATCTCTTTCCTGGAATCCGTACCTCTCTTCTCTAACATGCTGTTTTCAGTGGTGCCCTCTGAGGACTTTTGAGAGCCACAGTGCAGGAAGTGAAGTGAATTTTAATTACAGAAATAAAAAATGCTAAATATGTAGATTAAAATATCAAGGCATTGTGAAAATCCTTTGAGTGAGAGGTTACTCTGGTATGGGCAATCCAGCTTACTAATGAGTTCCTCAAACTATGTCCAATGTGAAAAAGGTTGTACTTTTTTAGAGGGCTTAATACCTGGGAACTCAGCACTTACCATATGAGAGGTATGTCTAAATTTGCCCTGTCATGCTTAGATTGCAACAGCAGCTGGAGCTTTTGCAGCCACTGTTTCTCGATTTCTTACTTGTCAGGATGGAAGTGTCTTGAGCTTGAAGGAAGCAATCCTTAAATATCAGAAATAAGCTATTTTCAAAATTATTCCTTCCACTCACACTGACCAATGTTAAATCTGACATGTATGGTTCTTTTTAGGAAGAATTATGCTTCTGAGCTTATATTGATAATGCTGTGTGTTTTGAATTTGTCTTTTCGGGGAGGCTTTCAGAAGGTAGGAGAGAGGCAACTTTTAATAGTTTCAGCATAAACTTTTAAAGCTGAAAATAGCAACTACTTCAGATGAGCCTATCTTCCTTTTCTGTTTTCAACCACTGATGTTTGCTTTAGTTTATAGCTCTTACTAGTTTATTCCCATGTAATTTTTCTCTCTGTAATTATTTGTAGTGTTTGACCTTGGATAAATTTGAAGGTTTTCTTGATGAAACTCAACTGACTCGTCAAGCTCTTTTTCTACTGGAGGAAAACAAATTCTGGGCTGGTGTGGTTTTTCCAGACCTAGAACCTACAACCAGCCATCTCCCACCACATGTGGCGTACAAGATCCGGATGGACATAGATGCAGTGGAGAAAACAAACAAAATCAAAGACAGGTGAGTGATGGTTGCTTCTCAGTTCTTGCCTGCCATAACATGAATATGAGACATAAGGATATTAGAACTTGCATTGGATACATAACTGAAATCCAACTGTATTCATTAATATTTACTGTGTAGTGCTGTGCAGAATCCATCTCCAGCTACCAGGTACAAACATAAGTGGTATCACTTCTGTGACAAGTGAAGCAGTGGGTATGTGCAGCAATACATGGCAAAAGGAATTACTCTGCTCAGAATCTGTTCAGTAACCTGCTTAAGTTTTTAATTGGTTCCATCACTGCGAAAGGCAGACATGGGAGTTCTACATGGATTGTGACCCAACTGTGTCCTTCACCTTGATTCTCAAATCCCCCCAAACTGACTCACTTAAAAGGATAGCAGAAATAATTTCTCAGGATTGTCTACAGAGAATATAATGATGTCTGGTAGTTGCAATCCAGCTGTTTCAGTTTTATCACCAAGGATACTGTATTCCAAATACCATTATTTCTATTCTAGAACAGTTACTCTGCTACATGATTAATTTATGTACATTTTTGGCCAAAATTGCTATTCTGAGTCAGTGTAGAGAAAATGAAAGAAAAAAAGACCCCTCCAGATCCTACTTTCTCAAGCAATGTGGTCTGACAGACAAAGTCTAGAAAAGACAACTCCAGGCACTGCCCCTACAATTTCAATATCTAAGATTAATTACTTTATTTATTAATTCATTTATTTATTTCCCCCATGACCTTCCCTTAAAGGTACTGTTTACCCAAATAATTTCCATGTGCATTTTCTTTTGAGGTACTGGGATCCTGGTCCAAGAGCTGATCCTGTGGATGATTTACGTTATATCTGGGGAGGTTTTGCCTATCTCCAAGACATGATTGAGCATGGGATTATAATGACCCAGACCAGCACTGAAGTGCCATTGGGAATTTATCTGCAGCAAATGCCATATCCGTGTTTTGTAGATGATGTGTGAGTAAAAGCAGTTTGTCTTAATTTTGTTGAATACTTGGATTGCTGGATACTTTAAGATTCTCAAGCATCAGAATTAATCCTAGTCCTAAAGTGTATATGCAAGAGCAATAACTGCGACATAACTTAATAAATTTGGATTTTTCCTTATCCTGTTATAACCTAGACTCCAGAAGCCACCTTTGCCAAGATTCTACCCATATTCCCAATCCTGTCATTTGTTGCATCCGAACAACCAGTATTGAGACCTAAAATGAACACAAAACACTAAGCCCTTAAAAGCAGCAGTTTTCTTCCAATTTTGCTTATCATACAAAATCAAAAAAAACAATGTGAAACTTTTTGTCCTTACTTTTCCAGGCAATAATAATAACCTAACCTAAACCTTCACATTCTTTACAGACAAGAATCCATTATCAACAGGGCATCCCAATTATAATGCCTTCATTCTGAACAGTGCCAGCCCTAGAGCTAACCTTGTGATTACATAGGACACAGCAAAAGCATGACCTTTAAAAAATTTTTTATGTACTTGAAATTAGTCCTCATACTGTAGCATATCACCAGTGTCTCTAGCAAAACTGGACACAAGTGCTGCATCCTTCGGTTGACTGTGCAGAATCCATTTAAGTGCAGTAAGCTTCTTTCTCCTAATTATATCTCAAAACCCTGTCTTTCTTTATATCCAAAAAATCATTTCTTAAAGAAAAATTGAACAGAAAATGCCTATCCTAATGGAATTTGTACCTCCCTTGATATCTCTGTAAGTCTTGAAGAATCAGTCAATCCAGTCTCAGAAAGTGTACTATCAAACCCTAACCCTAGACTTAATCATATCTAGATAGACTAATACCCATAGCTATAGCTTTTGGCCCTTGAAGACATCTGTAGGCCTTGCAGAATCCCAGGACAAATTAGGCTCTTGAAACTCTTCCTTTCAAAATCCCTAAACAGGATTCCATTTATAACTACATGACTAGTATCTGCAATCAAACTAGATATATGGCATTCGTTTCTGTTAATATCAGCCCTTTTCCTTCCCTTGTGGATGCTCAAGTTTTCAGCAATAACCTAGTGTCCTTTTACCTTCTCCCTCATTCCTGTCCATGGTTTTTATGCAGAGTTTGCTTTTCATCTCAATATTTCTCTGTTTTGCCTAAATTTAATTTATTTCTTCCTTCTTGCTTTGGTAGCTTCATGATCACCCTAAACCGCGCCTTCCCCATCTTCATGGTGCTGGCTTGGATATATTCAGTGTCCATGATTGTGAAGAGTATAGTGCTGGAGAAGGAAATGCGTCTGAAAGAGGCTATGAAGAACAGGGGTATAACTAATGGGGTGATTTGGTGCACTTGGTTCCTAGACAGCTTTCTCATGATGGCTGTGAGCACATTCCTCCTCACAGCACTGATTATGGTATGGATTGGTACTCTCAAACTCACTGTTATGTTTGCACTGTTGATACCAGTTTGCTGTTGAGAAAGAATAGTAGCCATTGACAGGGAGATGTGAATGGTGGTGTCCTGTTCAGATCACAGCACGTAGCCAGCACATTCTTCTAAGCAGACCTCATAACAGCATCAGTGCTTGGCAGAGAAATTCACTAGTAAGATTTATTAAGAGATCTCTCACAGAACAATATATCAGGCTGATTTTTCTGTATATTGTATTTTCTGTAGGCAGATGCACATCTCCCAATAAATAATGGGTGCTTTAAATCAAAGAGATAATAATTTGAAGAATTTTCATCTTGTAATTCACTATATGTGGCTCATGTATAATATCCAGTCCTTGCCTGCTTAGAAATTGTGCCATTATTTCAATGGAAAAAGAGACTGCAAGAACAGGACTTTCCGGAAAACCTAAAAAACCCAACCCACCGTTTGCTTCAGTTGCTCAGAATTACTATTATTTATGTAATTTCTCATGACAGTATGGATATTGTCTCTGGGGACTATCTCATATCTCAGTTACCTGAGAACCAAGCTTTATATTAAGAGCTTGCTGCTATATTTGATTATATAAATCTGTATCATTTTGATAAGGATGAATGCATCTTTTCTGATGTAGGGAACTGATAGTGATATAAATGCAGAGGGTTCAATCCACTCTATCATATCAGCATGCCCTGATGAGTTGTTCTAGTTCCTGATGGTTCCATTACAGCTTGGGTGGATAGAGAAAGATTACTTTATTTGCTATACTGGTTTAACTAAAAATCAGGAGGGAATTAATACCAGAGAGGAATGTACTTGTACCTTTAATTTACTTTCTTTCCCAGATGTCACTATGCCAGCGTGAGGCATCTCTATGAATACATCCTTATGAGACATTACATCACTGTTGATAAAGAGATCAGTCTGTGAGGGTCAGTGGGATGTTGCAACAATGTTGAGACATAGTTATAGCCTGAAAGGCCTATTTGAACCTTATATAAATTGACATCATCTCAACATTGTTTCTTTATGAATAAATAGATAATTGGCAGCAGTCTGTGCTCTTCTTGAGAGGGAGTGTTTAATCTACAAAAGCTCTAATGAAGAAAGGTTGATATAAGTTCACCCAGTGGGTCAGTTAGTACACAAGGATCTCTGAGAAACTGCACTTCGATTCCTCAGCTGTGGAGCTTGAATATCTTTTAGGTGCAGAAACTTTATAATTTTCTGTGGTTTTGTTGTGGGTTTTTTAAAGGTGTTTTGTCACACTTCCTTACATTGTCTTTTCTGTACATTGAGCAAGTGGATTGAGGAGAGGGTGAGAAGAGATCAATAAAAGTTATTGGAATAGTTCAAATAGTTTTATTTAAAATGTATGCGTTTTCAAGCAGGCACATCTTGCTTGGAATCATTTACTTATTAAGACAGGGACAGAATGTCTATTTTCAATCGGTTATGATCTTAATTCAGTCATAAAATAGGAATATAAACTCCACGTTCTACTGTACTGACCTGAAGTCACAATCCAGGAGCTGGGATAAAGTTAGATGTAGGAATTGTGATTGTAATGACCTCAGTTATTAGATCTACAGCCTGGGGGAGTTAGAAGTCATATTAGGTAAGAAAGACTGGCTTATTAGTCATTACTATTACATGTTGATGGCAATTCTGACCAAGTTCAGAAAGCTGCAATATTTCTAAATTTTCCTATTTTCCTTTTGCTTACAGTATGGAGAAGTACTACATTATAGCAATCCACTGCTCTTCTTTCTATTCCTGCTGACGTTCACCACAGCCACCATAATGCAGTGTTTCTTGTTCAGCACCTTCTTCTCCAAAGCAAATCTGGCAGCTGCCTGCAGTGGAGTCATGTACTTCACCTTGTACCTGCCCCACATCATCTGCTTTGTCTGGCAAGACCGTGTGACTGTTAATCTGAAGATCCTAGCAGTAAGCCTTTCGCTGGTTCTCTGGTGTCTTTGCTCCCCTTCTCACAGTGCATATGTGAATAACAAAGTATTGCACATCTCTTCCTCTCTGCTTTTTTGACTCAGAGATGGAGACCTCTAAATCACTCTCAAATAATTAAGGATTGCAAGTGCATAAGCCTTTAGCAGGCCTAGTGCAAGAGATACCTTCATGACTTTTAGAAAATTCAATAAAATTTTATTTTACTTTTTGAATGCTAGGAAATTAACATACTGTTTAAGTTATTTTGAATTCCCCATTAGAAGTTAAAGCAAATTTAACTTCTGGTGTGTTTAATAAATAAGAAGGCAATTCGTAAAATGGGGAGTTATTTTTCTCATATACTATAACTTAATTAACACTATAATATCTAAGGATAAGAAGACCTTCTTTACCTGACCATAGAATTAGGATTTGAACCCAAGTGCCAAACCACTGAGAAATACTTTTCATCTCAGAATTTGTAGGCATTCTCCATGCAGTGCATCCTTGTTGGTTCTCTTCCATTTTAGGTAAGATACTTTACAAGTCAGGGGATCTGGAAACTTCTTGCTGTGCTTTGGAGTGGAACTGTGACCTTACAAAATTACTCAGACTGATTTTATGTTGCCCAATGAATCAGGAAGGGGAGCGGATGTTTGAGGCCAGTCTCCCTGTCTTTACTGAGCATTCTAACAACACGGGCAGAAGAACTCTCTTCTCCCCTTGCACTAAGAAATCTATAGAAAAAAAGGAAAGAGAAAATAAAACACTTTAAAAGCTATAACTAAGTGTAAATATGGCTACGAATCAGCTTTCATAACAGATGTACTCTACAGATACAGAGTTCTACCAATTTTTATTTTTTAGTTCTACCAATTATGGCAATAAAGTACAAAATTGATCCTGTCCTTAAGTCTAGAAACGAGTAAGGTTGGCCTCTGACAGACTGATTTAGGAAGAAATGTTGAGACCAGCATATGGTCTAAGCATAAAAACAACTCTCTCTTCACCTTAAAAGGAAGGAGGAGGCATCCATGTAAGAAAGGATATTTGCTGGCCAGAAGCCACAAATATTTCTATCTGTTCCTAAACTTTTGTCTTACCTTTATTGTTCAGAGATTAGTTTCTGAAGATGAGCTGATTACAAGGGATGACAAGGGCAGGGTGTGCACATGTAGGGGACCTTAAATAAAAATGTAAATTTTAAGGGCAACGAATGTATTGCTGAAAACCAAAGATTCTTCAGTTAGCACACTATGACAATGCCTCACTGAGAGCTGCTGTTGGAATCCCTCATTTTCCTAAGATCTGGCATTCCTGGCAGAACTACATGTCCTGTGAAACAGCACTGTATCTCTTCTTCCTCTGTTTTTGCAATGCAACATTGAAGAGGATGTTTAGATACTCTACTGGTTTATTAGTTTGTTGTGTGAGAACCAGCTAGGAGACATGCCAGGGGAAGGGGTGTTTGTGGTTTTCCTTATCCTGTGCATCTGGTGTACTTTCTGTCATGTTACTCATAGTGGCTCTACCCCATACACTCATGAAATATTTTTTTTCTCCAAAATAGGCAAAACTGTACACTGGAAACTTCTAGATGCATCTATAGTATTTTCTGAACAGAGATATTCATGAAAAAAAAAACCCACAACCTGACCTGTGAAGGTTGCCTAGTAGTTAAAGAAAGTGCAGCCAAGGTTAAATTCAGTCTATTATGGCTAAAACCTGCTTAGAATTGCTGCCATTCAGAGAATTAAACATTACAGGCCAATATAAATGTGAAACAACTTTTCCCATGTCATTTTTAAGCATTTTTAAGTTTTGAAGTCCAGTCTCTAAAGGTTGTCATGTCTGAGCTGAATGTAATTTTTCCTTTATTCCAGAGTTTGCTTTCTCAAGTAGCTTTTGGTTTCGGTACAGAATACTTGTCACGCTATGAAGAACAAGGTCTTGGCCTACAGTGGGGTAACATAAGAACCAGTCCCTTAGAAGGAGATGAATACAGTTTTCTTTTTTCCATTAACATGATGCTCTTCGATGCTTTTCTCTACGGAATACTTTCTTGGTATCTCGATAATGTTTTTCCAGGTATGTCAATTTTTTTATCCATAGGAAGTAGTGGTGGCTTCTGTAAACTGTGTTAGTCTAATCAGTCTCTGAGCATTTCACTGTAAAAACATTGTAGTGTTTGACATTGTAGACCATGAGTCTTACCCACTTTAGCACCACTGGTTTATTAAGGGCTTCCAGTTTTCTCTCTTTTTTCTTTCTTCTGTTTTATTCCTGAAAAGAATGAAAAAGGAGGAAAGAGTAAAAAATTTTGGTCCTGTTTTATTATTTAAATAGAAAATAAATCTACAGGAATATCATGTGTTAAAATCAAAATTGTGTACGTGTTCTTTTTTGAGAAGTTTCTACTATGTATAATGAGATTTCTTTAAATTTTTTAAAGTAACAGTTCTAGTTCACATATATATTATGGCCGCATTAGGCAAACTGTTTATTGAAGGGTGGTACTATTTCCTAAGGCACATACTTTGTTCCAAGCAGTTGTGAAAATTCATGTCTGGATTTATTTTATTTCTAAATGAGAATCATCATTCTAGTGTGAGTTCTTTCTTATCAATTACAAAATTCTGGAACTTTATTTGTGAGCAAATTGTTTGTCCTCCTAGCTTAAATGGTTATCTTGCTTCATATTGAATATTGTTGCAATATAATAAATGCAAGTTCTTATGCTGTACAAGTAAGTGAACTTTCTTTTCTTTAATTTATTGCTCCTGCATGTGAACTGCTGTTCCAGAATGCGTTCTTGGCAGATGGCTATTTTTTTCTTTTTCTTTTATGCAACTCTGTTTAAAGAAGAGTGGACAATGAGCATATGAACACAACAGGAATTAAACAACAGGAGTTTCTTAGTTAATATATACAAATTGTTCTTTTCTGTCAGCATTTTACATAAAAGTAACACCTTTCAGGGCTGCTAGTTAGCAGCTTCACTTCTTCCCAGTATGTGCTCTGAGTCTTTCATTGGCTTTGTGCTCCTTTGTTTCTGTGGAATTTTTCACAGCATTTCTCTGTCACACACATGCAGACCTACCAAATCAGTGCTGTAGTCTTTGAGGTTACTATATGCTAAGTTGTATTCATGCCTACTGAAGAATGGAGTTATGAAATGCACTTTACCTACTTATTTTTGTTTTAGGGGACTATGGGCTACCACAGCCTTGGTATTTCCCTGTGCAGGAATCTTACTGGCTTGGCTCTAGAAACCCACAAGATGAGAAAACAGCAACTGCTGATGGTGAGTTCTTTTAAAGCTTTGGTGTTTGAAAATAACTTCATTGATCTGCAAGCTGCTGCAAAGGTGAGAGACAGCCATACACTGGGAATCTCAGCAGGTGCCTTTGAACTTGGAGTGTCCTGCTGTTGTTAGAGTTAGTAGAGGTGAGTCCCTGTTCCATCTGAGAGCCTTTAAAAGGTGTTAACAAGCAGCATCAGACCCCCACTCTCTAACCAACACCTTTTGACACATCCAAGGTATTGCTCATCACAACATTCATGAAATGTTGATCTTGCACTGAGGTTCCCCATCTTTCTAAACCTTATTCTTTTCTATCTAGTTTGACACTAATTTATGTATTTTTTACTTCTGATTTCAAAGCAAGATCATAACTCATGCCATCCTTGTACCATCTTGAATAAGCTCAGTAAAGAGCCACCAAGCTGATTAGGAGCTGCAGCATATAAGATGCTGAGAGAGCTGGGTCTGCTCAGCCTTAAGATAGAGCTAGACTGCCCAGATCTGTCTAGTGGAAGCATGAGAGGCAATGAATGTAAACTGGAAAACAGGAATTCTGTTCAATATAAGAAAAGAAGTATTTTATTTGAAGGCAGTTAGAGCACTGGAACAGCTTGCTCAGAAAAGTTGTGAAATCTGCATTTTTGGAGATAGTTGCCATGATCTGAATTGGCCTTATTTTTTGAAGATTGAACAGGAAATATTTGGAAGTCACCTCTGATATAAATTACTCTATTATTATCTCAGCTAGCCTGATTGTGCTGATAGTTATTTCATCCTCTCTTCTACAAAAGATTGCCTTGAGTTTCTCAAGCAGGAACAATTAGAAAGGTCATCTTTGATTAATTCCTTTGTAGGAGACTGTAATTCTTACCTACTTGAAGAACTAAGACTCTTCAATGGCTCAGCTTACTTGAACAACTGTAGAACCTTTCTCAACTCCTACCTTTCCTTCAGGGATAATACTGAGCATTTTCTTAATTTATTGTAACTGGTTAATGTATTGGGAGGAAAACTGGATAAGGAAATGTTATATAATGTAAATTCACAGTTGAAAATGAAGATGAACTGGTACATTATCTCGGTACTTTTAAAATTCTGTTGTTGCACTTCTGTATCATCCTTCCCCCCCATCCCCCCCTGCCTTTGCCGTTTTAGGTGATGTGATGAACTTGTTTATGTGGCTATTTGTGAACTAGGTAATTTTATACAGTTTTGTGGGTTAAAATTTCTTATAGCAGAAGGTTATGGTGAAATTTCACAACAAGCCTGAGCCAATCAGTGATTTTATATGACTATTTTCCTTTGTGGTGGCAAGGTCTAAGACCAGACTGGAAAGCCAGAAATTCTTGTATAGAAGTTAACACCAACTCATTCATTCCAGCCTGCTGCTTGATCTAAGTAGCAGTTTAACTTTTCATTTAACCTTTCAATTTTATTTTTCTTCTTCTCCCTCCCTGTAAGTCTGGGAAATGCTTGTATGGCCTTTCTCATTCACTTAAGTATTGGACCAAATGATCCTTATGGGTCCCTTCCAACACAGAATAATCTGTGAATCTTCATGTGGTGAAGAATTTGGTCTAGAACTGCATCAACAAAATGTAAAACATGTACCTCATATTAGTCAGGATCTTATTCTAAGGCTGTAATTGCAAAATTGTCAGTTGTCTTCCTTTAGTATCTGGTCTCATTGTGAAACAGATTTTTAAGCTAGATTGTTTTGGGTGCTCTGCTTCTAACCTGAGTAAAACACTGATGGTTAATGCTCTTGGAAAGCTCAAGGCTTAGAACTAACTCCTTTTCTTCAGAATACCTCTAGAGATAAGAGGATATTAAATTTTGCTTAATTAAGTCTTGGTTACTTTTGGTTTGTATAGAAAAAAGTCCAGATTCAGAAGGTTGTGTGGACCAGAAGACCATGGAAGGGGAAAAAATTGAAAGCAGAACAAATAAATCTGAAGAACCTGAAAAACCAGAAGAAAAGAATGACAACCAGGGGAAGAAGGATGGTAAAAACAAACAATGTAAACACAAACGAGAAAAAGAACCCGTCGAGCAGGGGAAGCCTAAGACAGATGTCAAGGACAAAGATGAAATTAATAGTAAGGAGAGAGAGCAACCTGAGTACTTTTGAGATACTATACTCATTGTACTTCATAACAAACTAGACATAGGAATGATTAGAGCCAAGCTACAAGGGCCCAGTAGACTCAGATGATAGCATGCAACTGCTATGCACTAGAGAGACACTCTTACTAATTCCTGTACATTCATAATCCCTTAGAATATTTTAGCCACTACACATAAGATAGCGGCCTTCCAGAAAAGCTACATAACTTGTGTTTTATCATGCAAATGCAGGCTGTTTCTGTGGCAAGTTAGTGTTCATGCTGAGGGAAACCTCAGAGACAGATACATTGACTTCTTAGAACTAAGCAGAGCTGTGACTTAAATAAAACTACTTACTGAGAGGAATGTTCTTCCCTCCTAGTCCCACCCCTCCTTCTTTTCTTTTCTTTTCTTTTTTTTTT
>VXBX01002588.1:101273-156707 GCA_013400415.1 Scytalopus superciliaris
TTTTTTTTTTTTTTTTTCAGTCTGTCTTTAGTGTGTCTTGCATCTGTAGGGAAAAGCTGGTTTCAAAGGAATTTATCTGAAGTGTTTTGTGTGTCTGTCTGCAGCCTTTCCTGATGCTGACATTAGCCACCACCTAAGAATTCCTGAATGACCTGCCTTGTTTTCAAGTCCCAATGTCTTCTTTAGTGGCGAGCCAGAGGAATTTTCTGTATGTGATGCTCAGAGGAATGCATGTGGATTCTGTAGCACAAGTAACTGCTACAGGCAGCTCTGAGCCCATTCTGACTCTCTTGGAAAGCTAGAGATAAAAGTGGGGTCATCAGAGCTCCTCACGTAGGCACTGAAAATATGCATTCAGGGTGAATGAAAACAGGACAGGACTTCAAAAGAAAAAAGACAGGCAGAGGTCAAAGGTTATTTCAGCCAATCTTCTCCTAGCATTGCCTTATCTTTGTGGTGCTGTACTCATCAGTTCCCATGTTCAGCTGCTCTGTGGCCACAGAGGAAGGGCTTTTTGCCTGTCACTGCACAAAAAAAAAAAAGGCTGTCTTCCCTTTCAGCCACTCACAGAGGAACTGAGAGGCATGAGGAGAAGCCAAAACCAGACCTAGTACAGTTCAATGGCACAGATTCCAAAATGGTTTCATGTAAGAGCTAGTGTTTCATGTAAGGGTAATGGGATTGGAAATGCAGAGTAGTTCCAGTGGCTTAACTCCAGTCTGGTCCAATACTAGCACAGGTTCACAGAGCAGGGCAGATATTATAAATCTGTCCTAATTGCTTGATACATTTACATTTTAAGCAGAGCTTTCACCCCTATCCACATCTCCCCAAATGATGGCATCTCTGAGGAAGGACCTGAATGGCCCAAAATTGCTGAGGATAAATGATTGGAATGGAGAAATATGAATAAAAAAAAAAAAGGGAGCTCACCCTCCTCAGGTCTCCTTCAGGTGATGAAAAGCAGATACTGAGGGACATCATCAGAGAATTTGTCTCAGAACTTGTCAGTGAGCCTTGCAGGCAAATATGAATTGAGCTCATGAGACATAGAAAACCAAGGAAGGTGCCTCAATTGACAATATATGCATCTATCTAGCCAGACACCATCTAAACTTCTGTGAATACAGGGATGTTTGAATTTGTTCCAGTAAGGTAAATTGAAACCCAGATTCACAAAGCAAAAGAAAACTATTTATAAACATGATTTTATTTAAAATAAAGCTATCCATTCTAGATTGATTATTTCAGCTGCTTTCTAGTATACACAGCTCTCTCATGTCCAGCATTTGGGACTTTTCCCCAAGTATTGCCTACAATGACAGTCACACAAGCTACTGAAGGAGGTGGGGTTGGTTTCACCACATGGCATTGGCTGCTCTCCACACAGGCCTGCTGGGTACTGAACAATTTAAGTAAACTGCAATTGCAAAACAAGCCTCCCTACAAAGCCTAAAGCATTCTGTGTAAACAAAATTGGAGAGGGTCTTTAGTTTCAATTTCTCGACTCCCATAATTCATTCATAATTGCCCGGGGGCTTAATTTACTTCAAAGGAAGTTTGTTTTGTCTAGAGGCTGATGCAATAAAACATCCTGATGGTGCTTTTTACAGTAATGCATTTTTAATCCTGAGAGAAAGCCATCTCACATAATGCTCATGTTAGGTACTGTCTCAGTCTTGAGCTGGCCTCAGCAATGGGGTAAATTTCACCTACCAGGATTGAAGGCATATGTTTGTTTGTTTGTGTTTGGGGGAGGTTTTTTAATCATCATGGTCAAAGAATGCACAGCTGGACAGATTATTTGAATGGCAGATTTCAGCCTGGCAGCCTGGCTAGAAAAGCAACCTGCTGCTTGTGTAATGTAATCTCTCAGCATATCTAAGTAACTTCAGAAAACAATCCCAAAAAATCTTGCTGCTACACAATGAGAACAGAAATCATGTTCAGCTTCACCTGATCCAATGAGTTACCTCTCCACATACCACCACAATTCTGAGCTCCACTTTTCCTGTCATTGATATGAAGGTAAATCTAAATAAATTGCACTGCAATTAGAAATATGACCTCTGGTAGTGGTGTGACTTGGAGAATCTGGCCCTGGACCATGATGCTGTAGTGCTATTGCTTCTGCACTTATTGATGTGTCATCATTGAACTAGGGTTAAAACAGATGCTTTTTATTCTCTTTTCATTCTTGATATCTTGCCTTTCAAGTAACTACCTTCTTTGAGCCTGAGCCAGCAGGATTGATTCCAGGAGTACGCATTCAGAACTTGGTGAAGATTTTTGCAAACAGGCCCAAGCCAGCAGTAGATGGGATGAATATTACTTTTTATGAGGATCAGATCACAGCCTTCCTTGGTCACAATGGAGCAGGAAAGACAACCACCATGTAAGTCTTTTATTTTAGAAGAAACAAATCCAGGGTAGTGCTCTATTGCTGTATCCCAAGGAGCAGTCTTCTCTTTTCACTCTTCCCTTGTCTTTCTATCACCCCTGCATCTGGCTTGACACACAGCATCAGGCTCTTTCCAGACAGGAAAATGTTGCCCTTAGGCACAGAGAACATATCCTGGATTAGTTAAAGCCCTGGGAGGGAGTCAATGCATGATAGAAACAAGTGAAAGTCTAGAGAGAAGGAAGCAATTCTCCCCCCCAGCGCTCATTTCCCGTGGCCAAACTACCCATAGGTGAAGAAGGAGAGGATTTTCTGGATGAAAGGACTGAAGATTCACAAGCCACCACATTCCATGTGTTCTTGGTTTCTCTTACTGGCTTTAAGTCAGTCACATTTTTTGGTCTGTGTGCAAAGGAGTATAAAATATAGGCCCTCTTTAGATAAAATGGTTACATGCTTGCAAGATCCACTTCCTGATTAAAATGTCCCTCTAGTCCTAGAACTCTAGCATCCCAGGAAGCTGGACTTTAGGACTGTTTAATTTTCTTTACAAAGAACTTCATTTGGCAATATAGGATTAATTGGTGAACAAAACATTTCAAAAGTCTATGACAAGCTCACCAAATACTGAAAGACCAGAATATGTTTAATTATGACTTTTTCCAGCAGAATACTTTAGAATTTTTTAATTCAAAATACTTTAATTTCAAATGCACTTTAAATTGCCTTTTAATTTTTTTAATTGTTTCCACAAGAAATATGTTCAACCCAAAATAAAAGCATTCCAGTCTGCTGAAATGCTTTGTAAATTTGGGGGGGTTTATTCTCCTGATATTACTGCTTTGAACTTTTTAGAACTGAAAAACCCAATATTCAACCAAATCCAGTAACAGATGACACCCATTTGCAATGTAACATTTGGTCCCCTTCTATTGTATAGAAAATAAAGGTGGAGGGTATGAGTCAGTATGGCTGGAGACCTCAAACCATTATTCTCTATCTTAGTCGTAGTGAGCTTAATTTTAGACCCCTTTATATGTAGGGCTGATGTAACATGCTGAACAGACAAAAATAGGGGGTTTTTATGGAAGACAGAACCATACAGACATGTATCAAAAATTATGTTATCAGATTCTCTCTGTAACAGGGCAGGAGTACTTACCTATGCATGCTTTTCACTGGAGTTGTTTCATCAAGGTCTGTAGTAAGAGGTCATCATGCTCCATCTAGTGGAATAATGCAATGTAGCTTCCTAATCTAGCACAGAAAGGTAGGACAGTGGGAATTCCCTCATTTTATTTTCCCAGGTCGATACTGACAGGCCTCTTCCCACCCACATCTGGAACTGTGCTGATTGGTGGCCTGGATATTCAGACTCACATGGACTCCATTCGGCACAGATTAGGCATGTGCCCTCAGCACAACATCTTATTCAATCAGTAAGTATCTCTCCATACCAGCTTTAAGAGGAGGCATGCCAGCCTGTGTTGTTTCTCTTACTATGCTGGCAGTAGATGTATTTCAGAGGCACTTCTCCATCCCTATACATTCACGTGGGGGTAAGTGTTGCCCTTCTGCAGTAGAAATCTCCTGCATAATTTTGCTGAAAACAGTAGTTTCTCATGAAAATGAGAGTAGTCTTGGTATTTTCCATTGCAGTGTGGGTTAGCAGCAGTACATCTGAGGGTTCATGCACTATAATTTAGGACTCCTTAAGCAAAATTCTTAGCTGACAGTGAAGTAGCAGGAAATTTTTATGCCCATTTCGCACTACCACACAACCACTTACTGCCTTCTCAAGTGATTTCCAGCTTCACTGCCATTAGTTTGTGTTGATCTCAACAACAGACTCTCTTCCTTAATGCAGCTCCTCACATTAGCTCCCATTTTATTCCCCTAAATGGATGGTTTGATGCCTGCTATACCTGTTCCTTTAGTAGCAGGTTCTACTTTGATAAGGCAGAGAAAGAGCCTATGACATCCAAGTGAAGTGTGTTGATCCTGAAGATCATCTTCTAGGGTAATGCAACATCTCTTCTTTAGCAAGATAAAGCTAGAGTGAATATATTGCTGCTTGGCAAAACAATCCAGCTTATTCATTTAAATTGTCTTGCTGCCTTTCTGTCTGATTTCACAGCCTTACTGTAGCAGAACACATCTTGTTTTATTCTCAATTGAAAGGAAGATCCAAGGATGAAGCTGAGCAAGAGCTGGAAACAATGCTAGAAGACATGGGCCTCATGCATAAAAGAAATGAAGAAGCTCAGAATTTATCAGGTGCCCAGAGCAATGTTCTAAGATGGTTTTTCCTGCTGCCTTTTCTTTGGCTTTCATAGACTCACAGAATAGTTAAAGTTGGAAGGGACCTTAAGGACAGTCTAGTTCCAACCCCTCTGTCATGCCCAGGGACAGCTTTCACTAGACCAGGTTGCTCACAGTCCCATCCAACCTGGCCTTTGGGCAATTATTGTTTGAGTTACATGTTTAAGGCCATATTCTGGCACATCAATGTGCACTGGGGAAGTCTTTATTCTCAAAAAGTAAATGGGACTGTACAGGTAGTAAAACTGGCACAACTTGTCCCTAAAGCTTCCTTTTCTTACAAATAAACTTAAAGCTATTAGTTTTAAATTATATTAAAGAGATTGGTTAATATAGGAGAAAAAAATACAATGTTCTATTATTTAAAGGAAAATGAAATACTATACTATCATGATGCCCCACTGTTTGGATCAGTACTCTATAATACTGTATTATTTGGGAGGAGTAATTTCATTCTAAAGGTACAAATGCACAACTTTCAGATTCAAAACCTGATTTGAATAAATAGCCAGGTGTTCTGATACTTTGTCCAGATTGCAATTATAGAAGTTGGCTGCTTTCACAAAAGAATATGAAAACCTCATATCTTCCTGATTTTGCTTCTGGCAAGAAGCAGAAAATGCAATGTATAGATGAAATACATATATATTTTATTTTTTTTAAATTGAAAAGGCTATTATGAACTTCAGAAGAAAAATTCCTATTGATTTAACCTTGCAGAAATACTTGTCTGAGGATGAATTTTGTTTTATTTGTAGCCATTTGCCCCCACACTAAAAAAGCAATGTTAATAAATCCCTGCCATTTATGTGACTCATCTCAGACTCCTGGATGTGTCTGTCCTCTGGTAGGTGGAATGCAAAGGAAACTGTCTGTTGCCATTGCTTTTGTGGGTGAAGCAAAAGTGGTAGTCTTGGATGAGCCCACTTCTGGAGTTGATCCCTATTCCAGGCGATCTATCTGGGACCTTCTGCTGAAGTATCGCTCAGGTAAGTGGTTTCAGAGTAGAAGTTGTTTAGTTTTGTTGTGCATTTTTTTTACACTTGCTGCCTGTGCCTACTGTGTAAACTGTCATGAGTAGTGGGATATGAATGCAAACAAACAAGATACCTATGGTTGTGGCAAACCTGTGCTACAGAGGAAACCCTGCATTAATTGACAAGAAACTAAGCACAACTTGGAGATCCAGAGAGAGTCCATGCCTTGAACATTCCTCCTTGTTCCTTATAGGCAGAACCATCATCCTATCAACCCACCATATGGATGAGGCAGACATCCTTGGAGACAGAGTAGCCATCATATCCCAAGGGAAACTGTTCTGCTCAGGCTCTCCTGTATTCCTAAAGAACTGCTTTGGCTCTGGCTTCTATCTCACACTTGTTCGCAAGATGCGAAACACAAGAATTGAAAGGGCTACAGTAAGTGTGTATCTCCCTCTCTGCACGTGTAATCTGAAAAAATACTTGCCCTGCACCAGGGTGAAAAGCAGTTAAGTGCTGCTTGAGACTATGTACAAAACTGACTTCAAAACTAATCACAGAATGTTTTGGGTTGGAGGGGGGAACCTTAAAGATAATCTGGTTCTAACCCCGCTGCCGTGGCCAGGGATACCTTTCACTAGACCAGATTGCTCAAAGCCCCATCCAACCTGTCCTTGAACACTTCCAGGGATGCAGCATCCACAGGTTCTCCAGGCAACCTGTTTCAGTGCTTCACCACCCTCATAATGAAGAATGTCCTCCTCGTATCTAATCTAAACCTACCCCTTTTCAGTTTAAAGCCATTCCCCCTTATTCTGTCCCTATATGCTTGTAAAAAGTCCCCCTCCAGCCATTTTCTAGCCCCCTGTAAGTGCTGAAAGGTGCTCCAAGATCTTCCCGGAGGCTTCTCTTCTCCAGGCTGAAAAATTCCAACTCTCAAGTAGCCTTTGTCCATGTACAGGTCTTTCTGATGATTGCTTTTGCAGTACATTGGTTTTAAACATTATGTGGTCTGCTAAGTAGCTCAGACACCGGAAGAGTCTACATTTACCCACAGCTAAAACAGCCTCTCTCAGCTAGAAAAGTAGGCTTCTGTATTCTTTCTGATGGTAGCAGTGCTTCCAGTCCTAGTAGCAACACAATCTGTATACGCATGGCCACTGATGGTTGTGTTTCCCCAGGCATTTTGCATTTTAGAATGGGCAGGTATGACTTGTGCAGGTGGATTTATGTTTTCTGCATTGTTTAATCCAGTCTTCAGATGACTTTCAGTATAATATGTTCAGGATGCTCTAGATATGACATTATTTTTCACTGAATTAAGATGTTAAAATACTGACAACCCTTACATCCTATTTTATGTGTATCTGAAGCACTTTCTTCTTTGTTCCTTGTCCATGCTAGTCAGTTTGTAGCTGTGGATCTCAGTGCTCATGCTCCTGCTCCAGCTGTATGCCCAGGGATGAAGAAGGAGCTCCAGAGCAGGAACTGGATGGTAAGAAGTAGGGTGGTTCAGCATTCCAGCACATAGCTCTGTCTCCTGTTATGCTGTAATCTCATTTTACAGATCAATGCTGTTGAGGCCCCCTTCTTCAGTCCTTGTATCTAACGTTTGTATGGTATTGTAATATGAATTTGATAAGGATTCTCTGTGATTTTGCTTACTGTTCCTCCTCTTTGGTATATATGTCTTCACAGGCACAGATGATGAAATGGAAGTTTGTGTGCTTTGGCAGTATAGTATAGAGTTTTGAACTACTGTGCACCAAAATGTGTAATTTCTTACTGAAAACTGAAGCATATCTAGAGCAAAGGAAACTGATTTTCTCAGGGAAAAAAATTACTTTTCTGCATAAGAGAAGAAGTTGAGTAGATATTCCTGAATATTTTGTTGTGCTGTATTAACAAACCTGAAATAATTTTCTGCTGCATAGTTCCAAAGCATTAATAGCAACATAGCCCAGTCTAGTACAGAATTAACTGAGATATCTGTGAGTTATGTAATAAAGCAGTCCCCTTTCAGATTGTGCAAACATCAACTTTTGAAGTCTTGCTTAGTATGGTTAAATATTTATTCTGTGAACACTGTTTTGACTTTTCACAGGAGATTTAAATGAGCTAGCAGAAGTAATTCACCATCATATCCCAGAAGCAAAATTAATTGAAAGCATCGGTCAAGAACTCATTTACCTTTTGCCCAATAAAAACTTTAAACAGCGATCTTATGCCAGTCTCTTCAGAGAACTGGAGGAAACATTGGATGACTTAGGACTCAGCAGTTTTGGAGTTTCAGACACACCACTTGAAGAGGTAACCAACAGATTAATATACCTGTTGATCTTACCACAGACCACCAAAATGTATACTTAGACACTTCCTATTCTTAAATATGTAATTCATAATTCTTAATATCCTCTTCAAAACCTAGTCACATATATTGTGGCACACTCAGAATCACTGAGAAGGGCACAGAGAAAGGACCCAAGCCTTACTTCATTGTAACCTTGTGGAGCATGACTCATTAGCCTGAAATACGTCCTCTTCTTTTGTGTCTTTGTTCATTCATTTATTTTCTGAAGTATTTCATAAGAGACTTTTGATTGTGTAATAAGTCACAGTACTAAAAAGTATCAAATTTTTTTTTCTGTTACATTGAAGGATGATGTATGATGTTCTAAAGGTCAGGCTATTGTAACTGTTCTTTTCCTAACCAGGAGATGTATTTGTCTATGGCAGGTGTTCCTAAAGGTCACAGCAGAATCTGACCCTGGAATACAAAAAACAGGTATAGATCCACAAATCTGTATTTGATAAACTTTTATTGGGATTGTTCTTTATACTGAACACCACATAAAGAGGAACATCAGAACTTTCAGTCTCTGTATGGTGTTTTTTTGACAAAATAAATTGGTCGGCAAGTATCTGTGTTTAGGGCCTGACATAATATCTGAGAAACAAGATTTAGTCAGCAGAAAGACTTGTATTTAGATTAGATGAGGTTCTTAACTATGTAAATAAGAGTGTAGTGTCAAGCACTCAGATGTGAATAGTTTTAGTAGTTTTATGGGAAGTATTGTACTGACCATTAGTCCAAAAAGCACATACATGACTAACTTGTTCATCCTGTAAGAGGAGTATTAACCTCCTGATGTCACTAAATACAACCACAGTGAAACACTTGTAATAAAACCATGTGGTGATGTGATATATATGATTGGTGAAATCTGGAGCTCATTAAAATTTTTATGCTACTTCGTGTATGGAGGATAAAGCGTCTTCTCTGCTGCTCCTCATCTTAACCTAGGAGACACTGAAGAAAATGGTTCCACTCTTGGCAAAATATCTACTGAGAACAAACCAGTTGAACAAACTGCACTGAAAACTAATGACACTTCTCGAATGCCAGTGGGCAAAGCAGATCAAAATGAAGGCAAAGGGTCCCGACAATATAAAGGTTTTCAGCTTGTACGTCAGCAGATCAAAGCGCTGCTCATCAAACGGTTCCACCATGCCTCCCGCAGCCACAAGGACTTCCTAGCCCAGGTATTGACTGACTTTGGCTGTTCTTGATTCTTTCACAACATTCTCAACACTAGTTCCAGCAATGATGGCACCATGAAAAGCAATAGAGGTGCTGCAGATGGGTGACAGTGTTCCTAACTGTGTAATTATGATTTCAACTCTTCTGCCTCATCTTCCGTTTCTTCCTGCCTGGAGACTACTAGCCCAACATTTTATTTTTAACATAATACAGTTCTATGATAACCAGAATTTTAAGTGAAACCATTATAAATTAAATTGTTGGTGTTCAGGAGCTGAACTAGATTGGATCTGTGTGTTCCTGCTGTCTCTCTTTTGTTTACATATATTAGGAGGTGTGTACAGTGTCACTCTAAAATGTATATATAATAACCTAACAAAATTTTCATGTTCCCTGCAGGTTGTTCTTCCTGCCAGTTTTGTGTTGGTGTCTCTAACACTTACAGTCATTATTCCTCCATTTGGAGAATATCCTGCCTTAGCATTACACCCTTGGATCTACGGACAACAGTTTACTTTTTTCAGGTAAGAGGAATCACTTAAAGTACATCTGTCATATATACACCTTTTTCTCCGTAGCATTTAGGATGGGGCCCTGTCCCACTGAGCTTTTCTCACTCTGTGTGATATAAAAAAAGATTAACTCCACTGGAATCAGCAGATTTCAAATAGCATGAAATTGGTGCAAGTGGAGAATACAGCTGCTCATACATCTAACAAACAGTCCTTCAAGTACCTTGCCGTCTTTCGTACTCTCTTCTTCATACCTGAATTCATGACCTCTACACTTAAAAAGTCACACATCCTGCCTAACAGGAGATCCACATCTCAGCAAATGAAAATGCAGAATTTGCTTTTAATCTTCTGATTACTGACAGTGACAGTGCTGAGAGGATAGAAATGAGGATTCAGTGTTCTTTGGAGAGTACTGCTCTTGCACTATGTTAGAAGTTATGCTTTAATATTAGGAGAAAAAGACCATTGCTTAGGCTGTTAACCATTTTGGAAGGTTCTGGGGTTTTATATAAATAAATAAAATAATTGAATTACCAGCATTTGGAGGGGGGCAGTTAGTTCTGCCATATGGCTCTGCTTCTCTGGTTGCCATGTGTATTCCAGTACAATGGTTTGTAAAAATATCTTATCCTCTTAGCAATGAACGTCCTGGCAATGAGCAGATGGTCTCCCTTACTCATGCTTTCTTGAATAAACCAGGATTTGGAAATCGCTGCATGAAGAATCAACCTCTTCCGTAAGTTGCTAGCTAATTTCTCTTGAACAAGATCCTAGCAGGATATTACTAGTGGAATTTCAGTAGTGAAACAAGAATGAATTGGCTTGACTTTTCACTGAGCCAATGCTTCAGATGTGTTGTTGGCAATAATGTCTAGTATCAGGTCTAAAGTAACAAACAAACAGCAAGACAACACTGCCACTTGATTAAGAGTATTTCACAGTGCTCAGTGTGGATAACTGGAAGTCAGCTCATGTAGCCTTTTATTGAGAGTTAAACAACCTTGAAATTTATGTCAGTAGGCTCAGGCCCAAATCTTCACAGCTTCCTTGGCACTTTCCACGTGTGAATCCCTTCAGGTTCCTCTGTTTCTACTGGTGTTAATGGAAGCAATAACTTCAGCAATCACTCAGATTGTAGCAATAGGACAGTGACTACAATGTGAAACTGTCCTTACTCCAAAGTGAGGGCAACATGAGGAGAGTTCTAACTTCAACTTTTGTTGTCCTACCTGCCTGTGAGTCCTGCTTTGCAGCCAGTTGTCACTGACTTGCTGTGCTATGACATTTGTTCCCTTTCTCCCACCACTTTCCAGTCATAATATTCAATAACCTGATTTTTCTGGCTGTCCTCTCTTTTCCCTTTCCTCTCTCCTATCTGGTACAGCAGGAACAAAGAGGAAACTAAAAAAATGATACTGCATGAGCAAGGAAAAGGACAGTTTCTTCACAAAGATATGTGTCCACTACAGATTTCATGTGTACTAAGGGGACAAATATAGTCCCTTTGTTCCTTCAGTGTCCTATCTGCAAACTGAAGACAGTATACTTGGCAGAGATGTGGGGGAAGATTATTCATATTTACCAAGTACTCTAAAATGTTCTTCTTATTTATAACTCCGAGGATAAGGACTGAGAGGAGGATGCCTGCTGAGTGCACTGTGATGTTGTGGATTTGTGAGTTCTCATAATCTGTTATCTCTGCACAGCTTAAAGCTCTGTTCCTCTACACAGGAACTACCCATGCAATAATATGCCAACTGCTTGGAACACACCTGCTGTTTCCCCTAACCTAAGCAGCCTCCTGCTGAGCCAAGAGTGGAGCCCTGAGAATCCATCACCTTCCTGCAAGTGCAGCACTCACAAGAAACTCACCATGCTGCCAGAATGTCCTGCAGGCGCAGGAGGCCTCCCACCACCACAGGTTGTGTCCTTGTGCCATAAATCTTTGTAGAAAAGTTTCATGGCTTGTGCTGGAAAAGGGATTAGTGTGTGAGTACCTTGCCATGCTAATACACATGGAAGGAATGGAGGTGTTTTTTTGGTTTGTTTTTTTTTTTTTTGAGGGAGAATTGCTGGGACTTGGAATTCAGTTTCATAGGTATTGGAAAAGTTTGAACATTAAAATGAAATTTGGTTACCCTTTTCATCCAAATTGCAAACTTTTCATGTAGAAGAAAATTACACAAAATTTAACAATTTGTCACATAATTTTGTAAAAAAATCATACTTTCTTTTGCCTTGAAGAACCAGTCTATTTAGAAGATTACTCTTCTTTAAAGGAGGGAAGAGAAGGAGGGAGAAAGAGGAAAGAGAAGAAAGAAAATTCACAATTTTGAAAAATATGGAGTGGGGTCATCTCATTAAAATGGAAAAACTAATATGCAGTCAACCCCAAAATACTATTTTTTTACATGTCTTTCATTTCTAGAAAGTATGTTCTCAGCTAGCAAAATTAATGTTTGTATGTGTGTGTATGAACATGAGTCATTTAATAACTGCTGATGTTGTGTGGAGGAGGATAGACCTACATTCCCACCTGCTACTATCAATGAATGATCTTAGTAATGCCCTGTATAAAATGTGCTTGCTCTTTTCAAGAGCAAAGGAAAATTACAGCCTGTTAGTGTTTACATTTTATAAATGTTTTTCTGAGAAGTTAAACAGAACTGCAGCTACTCTCAGAGTAATAACTCACTAATTTAATGTCTCACCATGCACACTGTTTGGCTTTAATATTCCTGTTTACCAGGCTGCACACATTAGCCAAATGACTAATATATTTCTACTTTTCATAGAATCATCAAGTTTAGAAAATACCTCTAAGATCTGTGAGTCCAACCATTAACCCAGCAGTACCATCTTCACCACTAAACTATATCGCCAAGCACCACATCTAGACATTTTTTAAACACTCCATTGCACCATTCTCATTGCACCACTTTCCATGACACAATCTCTTAAAAATACTGATTCAGCTTGCTTTGACTGTTCATGAAACAACAGTTGTTTTAAATATCTGCAGAATTTCTGCTTATGAAGAAAAAAAAAATAATAGAGAGGTTGTATTCTGACTTTCAGCATCCCAAGTAATTTCTGATTTTTGAGTAATCCCTGTCCAAGGGACACAGTTGAATTTTGTTAATTGCATACTAGTGTATTTCAGAGAACTTTAGTCTAAAAATTCAGTTCCAAGTGAGACATAATTTTGGGGGGATTCTAGTCCTCTAAATGAAATATTTTTATTATAATATTATCCTGATAATTTTGCAGGATATTATAGCTTTGTACAACTTGTCAGAAAGAAAGAGGTCACATTTGAGTCTTCAGGGAAGCCACAGTATGTAAGCAATTGTGAATTACCTCTAAGCATAGACAACTCGTTCAGTGAAAGCACTATGAGGATACTACCAATCTTCCTGTCTAGAATCAGCAAGACATCTGTAATGTGTCTTCTGTGTCATCTGGCACTGCCTCTCTGTGGACAACTGTAGGAACTTCTGGAAAGTTCATGAGGCTTACTTTCTAGGTCATTATCAGATCATTTCAGGCTGCAAGCTTTGCCCTCTGAAACTGCCCAGGAACCTTTTAAAGTATATTCTACCCTGGGATAAACTCAGCAAGTGTGAGGTCTTGCATTTCACAGTGATCCTGTAACTTCTTGATTTCTTCTGAAGTTTTAGCAAAGTAATGATGCTTGGGCTAGAAAGTGAATGACCCACTCTCTTTCAGGGATACTATGAACCTGGGCATTTCCTCTGAATCAAAGCTACTTTTGCTGTTTTCCTGACAAACTCTTACTTAATAGCTTTAGAGACTGTAAAGTTTACTGTGATTGACTAGGTTTTCGTTTCTTGTCAGAGAGTGCAACGCAGCACAGAAATTCTTCAAGATCTGACCCACAGAAATATTTCAGATTTTCTGGTGAAAACGTATCCCACTTTGATAAAAGGAAGGTAGGGATGAATCTTTCTCTGTTTTTCACATGCAGTATTTTGTACCTGGCCACAAAATTTTTATTTAATAGTAACAGCTGATTTGCCACAATATTCTGTAGACTTGAGCACCATGTCCGTATTTCTGATGTAAGACTAGGAGAAGCTGATTTCAGGGGAGTTAAATATTTTCAGTTCTACCTGTTTGTATAATCGGGTACTGCTTTGTAGGCAGAGCTGTTTCAATGTTGATGGAAAGCCATGTTAATGGTAACTGGGTTAATGGTGAGAAAAATGGTGCTTTGCACAGCATGGGGAACTGCCTTGCAGAGGTACTAGTTTATCTCCCTGGAGAACTATAGCACACCAGCATGACTATCTGCCTAAGTTAATTATCACTTGTTTCCCAGAAGTGCTAAAGAGCAGCCAGAGGACCATGCTAGACACATCTATAGTACTGATACCTCCTCAGCTTGCCGGAGTGTTGTGCAGCTTCCATGGCCTATTGTTTTTGATTCAGGCCTTGCTACTTTTTCAGTTCCTAGCAGAGTTCTTGAAATTCTCATTATATTAGCTGTGTGCTGACTGCCTTTGACTGATTTCTTATAGCGTGTTCAAAATTGCTTTAGATACATCTTTTTAAATTAATTAATTATGGATTAGGATAGCCCAGGATGTGTTGCTTTAGGAGTCTTGCTTATCTCTCTATGAATTGGAGATGAATCATGTCACAAAACAAAACAAAAAAACACTACAGGGAATGTCAAAAGTCCTGTCAACCTGACAATTCAAATTAGTAAGCAGCACACTGGAGGTCTGCAAAGTATCGGAATTCAACTTCGATTTTCATTTAAGACTGAAAATATCATTGACTTTGGTTTTGTGCATTGAGAGACAGCATTCTCTTTTGTCTCTTTCAGCTTGAAGAGTAAATACTGGGTCAATGAGCAAAGGTAAGAAACCAATTCACAGATTAAGGTGGTAAATAAAGTAACAATGTTTAACCAGAGAGCCTCACAATGTTTCTGCAAATGGCCAAGGGGAATTGTGGCAGATAGTGTAGAACGAAGAGATGGCTTCAGTGGGAAATAGGCTGGGGATCAGGAAGGGTCTTATAAAAACAAAGGGTTATGTTTGTTTGAACTTCCTCAACTAGGATGAAGGCCAGAGGCGCACAGTGGAACTGACACTGTTTTATTATCTACAGGAGTCAAACTAATAGGAACTGAGTGGTGGAAAGTAACAATACAATAGTGCAGAATGTTATGATAGTGCTCTGACACAGCTCTTTCAAAGTGCTGCACAAAAAATTAAACCCTCCAAAAAAAGGAGGGTTTCATCTGAAAAGACGAAACTTAGACACCAGCCTATCAAACACAGGAGGAACAAACACAATTCCTCATTCCTGCTCTGTACTCATGCAGTAGTTACAAACCAGATTCCACTAGTGCTGTACAGTTAGGGAGAGGCATCAGCTAACCCCAGTGATGTCTGCATTGCAGATAATAAGCTTAGAAAGATGACTGGTTGGCCTGAAGCATGTGCTTATTTCATTTTTCATCAGCAGGAGGAGTTCACTTCAAAGACAGCCACTGGATGACTGGCTTCCTTTATCAAATGTCTGCTTGTTCATGTGCAAACATTGCTTTATATGGGATTAGACTTAGTTCACCTTGTGCAGTGGTATTTACCATTATGGAGTACTAGCTTGTACCAGCATTGGTGAATACCTGCTCCTCTCAGGGCATCTGAAGTTTTAACTGAGGTCCATGCTGTCCTCAGTCCTCTGCGCCATCTAAACCATTATATATCAATTATCTTGATTTAAAGATTTTGCACTGTAGAAATCGCTGTTGCCTACAGATCTTCTATCTAAATTGTTTTCTTAGAATTCTGGCATGAATGTCTGAGAAACTGATAGAACTTCTATTATTTGTAAATATTATAAAGACCTAATACAACTTGTTTGAAAAAGAGTAGAAACCATTATACATGAAATATATGATCTATAGAAATTAAACTTGCATTAAGTGGATTTTCAGGGTTTCCATCAATATACAGTTTTGGGGGTGTGGTACAAGTTATTGATGATACTTTTCTCTTTTCTAGATATGGAGGAATTTCTATAGGAGGAAGGCTTCCAGTCCTTCATGTCTCTGGAGAACAAGTTGTTGATTTTTTAAGTGATCTTGGCCGAATGATGAATGTGACAGGAGTAAGCAAGAGTTTGTTTGTCTGTTTGTTTGTTTGTTTCTTTGTTGTCCCTTACTAAGGCATTGTTACAAAGATGAAAATCTGAAGCCTCATATTTCATCCAGAGTGCTGATCTTTTGCCTTTTTTATTTTAGGGACAAACTTCACTGGCTGCTTCTAAAGAAATCCCTAATTTCCTTAAATACATGGAAACTGAAGATAATATTAAGGTATTTGCTGGAAGTAGTCTGCTAACTCACAGTCTTTCTTGACATAGACTTCAAATTGTGAGAATATTGCTGATGGCACTCCCAGATGCAAGAAGAGCTGAAATGCTATACTTCAAAAATAACTTGGTATTAACACTGTATCCTATATTTTAAGTAATTCTTACTTATAGTATTTCAAATGTGAGATTTTTTTAAACCATGTTCTCAGTACTTCTTGCTGTCCTAAATGCTTAGAGTAGTACACTAAATTTTAAAATGTGTTTCTATAGAATCACTTGACAGTAGTTGTCCAACACTTTTAAAAGCATGGTATGTGAGCTCCTCCTGTGGGACTCTGCCCAGGAACTATGAATTCCTGGTGCTGGATTCACACCTCCTGACAATGCCCACTAAAGGAGATAAAAGGCAGTCAAGTTTTCTCCTACAGTTCAGGGTTATTAGTGAAGGCTTCTTAAATGAATCTGTGCTTTCTGACTCTTTTAGGTGTGGTTTAACAATAAAGGCTGGCATGCTATGGTTAGTTTCCTCAATGTAGCCAATAATGCAATCCTTAGAGCTAACTTGCGGACTGGCCAAGCCCCTGAGGAACATGGGATCACTGCTATAAACCATCCTCTGAACCTCACCAAGGAGCAACTCTCTGAAGTCACTGTGTAAGTCTGCCTGTGATCTGTGTCTGGCTTTTACCCCCCTCCCTCTCCTGCCATTGTGACCTCCAGCATACTCACACTCTGAGGAGAAATAGTTCAATGGACAGACTGTGGAGGCCTTTCCCTGGAGTTTTATTCTAAGCAAGAATATATTCATGTCTCATTATATTGCTGTAAGAGTTCATTCGCACCCCACACAGGAACTATGACCTTTGGTTATACATGACTCCATGTTTCTGTTGATTCCCAGGCACAAAGATTGTGAAATCTTTGTTCATGCTCCAAATTCAATACATGTACTTGAGAAATAAGACGTGTAATAAAAAATGGAACAAGAAACTGTCCTTAACTGACTACAGGTAGGCAGTAGTCAACAACCTCTGTCTTGGTACCAAGGACAGCACACAAGTAGATTTTCAACGACATGTAGTAGGGTTGGTATATTCCAGAATCTACTAAATCCAAAAAAAACACAAGGCTTCTCACTCACATCTCCTATTAGGTTCAAAATTCAGTGAAACTGAAAACTGTGGCACAGCACAGAGGCACAAGGCAAAACCTGTGCTTCATCTCACTGTCTTCAATTTACCTTTTTAAGTCCTCCTTTTCCCAGCTACCAGAGTACTTTGGCTATTGTGCCTTAATGTCTAGTTTGAGATGCCTCATACAGGAAAGGCTGTCAAACTGATATATAGATAGGAGTTCCACAGAATGAAGGCACATGAAAAATCAAGGAGTGGTGCTATATTTGTTATCTACAGTCTCCAGAACATTTTGGAAAAATACATTAGCACATTTTGAAATTGGAGAAGTGTCCTACTTAAAAAGTAGCCTTGCTACTTTTAGATCTTAAAACACCTTCCAGATTCCCCATATGCTCATACAGTGTGGCATTGCATCCATTCCCTTGCTCACAGTCCTTTCTTGTGCTCTGTTTTAGACTGACCACTTCAGTGGATGCTGTTGTTGCAATCTGTGTGATTTTTGCCATGTCCTTTATACCAGCCAGTTTTGTTTTATACCTGATTCAAGAACGTGTAACAAAGGCCAAGCACCTCCAGTTTGTCAGCGGTGTGAGCCCTCTTATCTATTGGCTAACTAACTTCATGTGGGACATAGTAAGTAACTTCTGGTGTGATTTCACAGCCTGTGGTTATCCTGGGTGTGCATGAACTGGGGACTAGCTGGCGAATCAAGTGAAGGTGATTCTTTAAGTGTTTCTCAGAGAGCACGCTAAGGATCAGATCTCTGAACTAATTACAGATGTAGAAAGTAATTCAGGTGCACAACTCATTATTCAACTAAAGAAGCTGAAATTTTTGTCATCTTAGGATTTCCAGTCCTTACAACTGGATATATAATAAACTACAACTTACCATAGCAGGGAAAAGTCTCATTGCCTGGTGCTACTCAGTCCTATCCTCTAGAAGACCCAAGACTTGTTTTGAGATGTTCAAAATACCTAACTGGGGAAGATTCACAGGCTACTGGAACAATAGCTGTGTGCATGACAAAATACTTTAGGGTGTCTAAAATGACATAGATATATTTGTTTAGGTCTCTGTAGTGTGGTCACTGTGTTGTTCTGAAAAGATTTATACCACAAGTCCAGGCTTGCTTAGACAAGGGCTCAGCTTCTCTCCCGTTACTCCTCTGGCCACTTTGTCACAAAGGAGAAAGTTCTTCACCTACTTGAGGCACAACAAGGGCTAGTTTTCTACCCATGTCTTCTCATCAAAGAAAGCAGCCAGGGCTTATTGCGATAAGAAAAGCATGAACATGGAACTGAAAAAATGGAAAAGAAAAAAAAATTAAATACTTGAAAAGCCCAAGCTTCAGGCTTTAGAAAGCACTCTCTCAAGAGAAGATAAAGCAAAATATTATTTTAGTAAATGAGGGAAAAGAAGCAAGTCTGAGTTCTTGTTCCCTGCTGTTCACAGCATCCTCCCAGCAGCTTCTTTGACAGGAATTGTGCTTGGCTGTTGCCCTTGACAGCATGATGCAAAGGTATTAAGTGGTGTTAGCAGTTCTGCGAAACACCACCTTCCATTCTGCATGGGGAGCTCTGTGCATTCCAGTGCAGTAGTGCTGCTAATAGTGAACAGAGAAATTGAGCAGTAGCCAAGCATACTCACTTTAGCCTCCTCCCAGGAATGCGGCTCAAGTAACTAGCTGTTTCCATTGTTTGCATCATCAGAAACACCACTTCCCTTGCATACCCATGGCCCCTTCCTGTGGGAAGCCTGGCAGCAGGACCATGAAATAATCGACTCCCAAACCATAATCTAAGAAGCAATGATGTATGTTATATTTTTCATCAACAGTCTGATAAAAGATGTCTTAGAAAAATACTGAGTGTTGCCAGGAACCCACTGATCCAAAAGCTTCACTGTGACTAGTCTAACTCAAATTCTGGTGCTCCTCAATATAAAACTCTTTTGGAATGATGTGTAGGATCTGGATATGTTTGCAGACCTTCTCAGGTCTTACACACTGATCTTCACCCTGTGATGTGGCAGGTGAATTACGCACTGAGTGCTGGAATGGTTGTGGCTATATTCACTGGATTCGACAAGAAAGCGTATGCTTCTCCGACTAATCTCCCTGTGTTTGTTGCCTTGCTGCTTCTGTATGGGTGAGTGTTCAAGGTTATTCCTGCAGTTGGGCCCTGTATTTCACATGGAAATTATTTCATGTTACTGAGCTAGGTACTTAGTGAAATCCAGCTTTAAAGAATAGAACCAAGAGGATACAGTGCAGGTTAAAACTGGATTCTGTCTCTACTGCAGGTTGTTTACATGCTCTGTCTGGCTACATGCTGCAAAGAAGATTCTTTTGTCACTGCCTCACATTTTTAAGCATTAAATGTGATCCTTACAGGAAAATATATTTGTTTGGTTTGCTGTTTAATTCCTTGTGCATTGTGTAGGAATTTAGTGGTTGTTCATTTGCCACGTTCACAGTCACTACTAAAATATCTTTCAGCATTTATCCCAAGGGCAAAGAGTACTGAGTCTTCAATACTTTTTTTAACTTCAAATGAGCATTTGTGTTGGCAAAACAGCATTTTATAAGGCTGACTGCAATTCACTTTTTCTCATTTAGTTAGTGATCCCATCTTTTTTTCTATAAAATCATACTCCTGGTAGCCCTTCAGCAGATGTAGTCTTGGCAAAGCAGTTGACCAGATCTATTTCTAGTCTTAAAGAGATAAATTAATCTTTTCATATCCTCCTATCTATATCAGAAATTGAGCCTAAGAGGGAACAGTTCTTTTCTGTGCAAACCAGCTTTTGATTTTCTGAAGTTATCGTGGTCTTTGAATGAAAATCCTGAGAAAATGCAAAGCGTTGTCAGCATTTGATCTCTATAAAACTGCTATCAGGATGTTGATTTAATTTTTCATTATATCTTTTTAAAGTACAGTAGTAGTATCTCTAATAAGTTGTCTGTGGCATTGTATATTTTGTTAAAATATGGTAATTCATGACTGCATGGATGGACATCTCAAATGCCTTTGCATATTTTAAAGTATCGGCCATGATGAAATTTTCAAAAAAAGCATAATCATTTTTTGCAGTCACTTTAATCATTTCATAATTTGCTACTTAAAAAATTGAAAGAAAAGTGAATTTATAAAATTAGCCCTTGTGTCCAGCTGCAGTCACAATAGAGAACTTAGAATTATTCTTTCTGACTACATGTGTCTTGTCCTGTTAAACAGTTCAGGTTGATGTTGCTGAGTTTTCCCTGGTCAGACTGATTGTTGCTAAGCATTTTAAGTTTATTCAAGAGGAATATCCCTCTTGTGTTGTTGCATATGCATTTTCTGTGTCCCAGAAATCATGACACAGCAAGTTCAGTATCAGGAATAAGAAAAACTGTTGGTAGAGGGCTTAGAAAATAATATAAAAATTTACAGTTTGCAATTTCTTTAGACAGTTCCAAGGGGGTGAGGAATATCTAGCTAAGCAAAACACTGTGTAGTGTTTCTTTGTTTTTCCCTTCTGGTATACAATTCAGTGAGATGTGCAAGAATACCTGGGGTGCTAACAACCTTGCTAGCATTAAGTTTTCTGTTTTAGCAGTGTGAATTGCCCTGCATTTTAATAGCAAAAAAAAAAAAAAACGGACTGAGCAGAAAAATAGTAACCAGGGAGAGAATTTTGTAGTGGATCTCTGGTTGGTTACACCATTTTGTTACACTTGGGATGAGAGGAAAGCTCAACTTTTTGTTTTCCTTAGGTCAACTGACATGAGAATACTGAGAAATTATCAGTTTTTCTATCTTTTGCATGCAGATGGGCAGTAATTCCCATGATGTACCCTGCTTCTTCTTTCTTCAGTGTCCCTAGCACTGCTTATGTTGCATTGTCTTGTATTAACCTCTTTGTGGGGATCAACAGCAGTGCCATTACATTCATCCTGGAGTTATTTGAAAATAACCCGGTAAGTAGTGTTTTTATTGACCCCTGGCTTTAGAGAGCTGTGCAAAGAGCATCCAAGCCATCCCTAACAGTAATTGTATTTCTCTACATTGCCAGTTTTTCTGGCAATAAATGAGTGAGAAACTTGCTGAGTAACTGCAGGTAAAGGTGAGTAGAATAACCCAGAGAAGTGACTCAGAGCAACTGGTATCTAGGGCTGCACACACAAGGAATGACACTGAGAGCAAACTTCTGTACATTTTCACAGTTGGGGAGGTGGAGACATGGCACTTTGTGCTTGCTACTTCAGCCTATGTTGTGTGGGAAGATGTAGATGGTAGGCACTTACTCCATCTGGTTATTGTGTTAGAGGGGATGTTCTGCTTGTAGGAGCATTTTGAGAATTGCCCAAAAATTAATTCAACACCACCAGGAAGGTGACAGAATACAGCAAGTGCCGAAACTAGTTCTTACAGAGGCTAAGAGATCCATTTATGAAGTGCTGTTGCCTTGCATGCACTACTGCTATTGCCTCTACAATTGCTGAAGCTCTGGCCACTACATTTGACACCCCTTCTACATCTGATAGCAGTCCAATTAGCTATCATTACTGATAGTGCACTTTCAAACACTTTGTGCTGATCAAGCATTGTTCTTTGCTGTAAAGGAGAAACAGAACTTGGTTAATACTTTCTGTCCCTAATGTTCCTGCATTCTCAGACATGCTTCTTGGGGGCGCAGGGTTCAGTCTAGTGCAGTTCAATCTGTGGGACATCATGGCAGCATTGTTACCTTTGAAAACATGTCTCTGTTGTAGGCATATCTCCAGAGGAAAGATGGCCCATTCAGTGCTGATGCAGCTAGACTGTTGCTGGCACACTGTTTTGGGCATCTGTACATTGCACCGAAGTCTACTATTTAGTTATGCCCAGACACTAATGCTTTTCAGTATTATGGCAGCCCTGACTATCATCATGGTTTCATCCCAGCCATCAACCAAGCACTACACACTCACCCACTGCACCACACCCCCACGAAATGGGGTAGAAAATCAGAAGACTGAAAGTGAGAAAACTCATGGGTTTAGAGAAAGACATTTTAATAGGTAAAGCAAAAACTATACACACAAGCAAATCAAAACAAGGAATTAATTTACCACATCCCATCAGCAGGCAGATGTTCAGCCATCTCCAGGAAAGCAGAGCTCCATCACACATCAAGGTTACTTGGAAAGACAAATGTTCTAATTCTGAATGCCCCCCCGCTTGCTTCTCTATCCCCCAGCTTTATATGCTGAGCATAATGCCATATGGTGTGGGGTATCTTTTGGGTCAGTTGGGGTCAGCTGTCCTGTTGTGTCCCCTCCCAGCTCCTTGGGCACCCCTACTCTCCTCACTGGTGAGGTGGGGTGAGGAACAGAACAGGCCTTGAGTCTGTGCAAGCGCTGCTCAACAATAGCTAAACATCAATGCTGTTTTCAGTGCAAATTCAAAACACAACCCCACAGCAGCTGCACATGTTACCACCAGAATTACATTACCTCTTCTACATAGAGAAATACTTCATTACAGAGACCAATTTTTCTCCCCACTGACAGTTTTGCAAAAGCACCTTGTCTAGTGAGGTGTATTCCAGCATTCTGCTGGGCTGCTGTATGTTGCTTTGGGTGTAACCTGATAAATACTCTGTTTTCTCTGTTGTAAGAACATGGAACATCCAGATTCTCTGACATGACAAAAAACTTTTCACTTATGTTGCTGTTTTCTTAAACAGGTCTGGTTTCAACAGCTTATGTTGTTTCTGTTTCTTATAGTCTCTGCTGAAGTTTAATAAAACATTGAAAAATGTGCTGCTTGTCTTCCCACATTTTTGCCTGGGTCGTGGACTCATCGACTTGGCCATGAACCAAGCTGTGACTGAAGTATATGCAAGGTTTGGTAAGTAAATCAATAAGCAACAAGTTACATCAGTGTCACGTGTCCTGACCTTGGAGGAGATGTTTGGAAGTGTTATCTTGGAAAACGAGTAGATGTTTCTGAAACTCTCACCTCTCACATCATCAGATGAATGAGGACTCTCAAAGCTCACCCTCTCTGAAGGAATCACAGCTTCTGATACCACTGCCAGAACTATAAGGCCCAACCAGTAGTCTGCATTAGAAATAAACCCATTTGTTCAGTGTCAGACTGGTGCCTTTTTATCCCTTGTTCAGAAGTCCTTAGGTCATCACAGGAGACTATACTATGTCATTTCATTTGAATACTTTGGTTAATGTTTAAAGTGACTGTTGTTCTTCAAATACATCCTCTTGGGATATGGTTGTCTTTGTTATCAGACAGCTTATTAAAAGAATAGTCATTCAGCAGAAGTAATCTGTTTTTATTCAGAAAATGCGTGTGTCACATAATCCATGCTAGTTGCATGTTGTGATATCCAGATGGTGCATATTCAGAGAGCTTGCATTTATTTTTACTCTCCTGCAGCAGTGTACTCTCCTCCAGTGCATTTTGTTAAGAATCCTTGTAAGACACTGAAAAATGAAAACCATTGCCTGATCATGAGCAAATAAAGTACACTAAACTGGTAGGATTATGCCTTTTGTTCTGAGGAACAGTGGTTTTTTCTAGCAGTATTTCACCTTCCTTTCTGGTGCTCTTTCTCCAAAGGTGAGGAGCATATTTCCAGTCCCTTTGAGTGGGACTTTGTTGGAAAGAACCTGGTTGCCATGGCTGTTCAAGGGGTTGTGTTCTTCATTCTGAATCTCCTTATGCAGCGCCGTTTATTCTCCACAAGATGGTATGTCTGAAAGCTTCTATTAATGTTCCTTTGTTAAAAGGATGAGTGTCTTTGTTATGTCTCTAGGTCCCTCTTTTTTCTTTTTTTTTTCAAATTTTTCTCTGAATTTGTCAGCTTTTTTCTTTTCTATTTACTTACCTGATCTCATCTTAATTTACTGATACTCCGATTCAAGAAAGCTTTTACAAATAATTCATTATCTTCACAGAATTTAAGAATATTTTATTAAAGAAATTGGTTTTCTTGAATTAAGACTTTAATGTAACTGTGATACTTTGAAGTGAGAGTTTAAAATTACTTGGAAAGTTTGTAGTGTCCTGCATACTGTAATGAGGTACTAGCCTGACATCCCAAGACAGCAGTTCCAGTCTATGGCACAGGACAGTTGTATCCTGGAAACTCTGCAAACTTCCCCTCTCTGCTTTACAAATGTACCTCTTCCTTTATGAAAACAGCTACCTACCAGGGGTGAGTGGGTCATTCACTCTTGTTCAAGATTGCCAATGAGAGCACTAATTGGTGCAATTATCAAAATACTGTCTTACAACAGATCTACTCAATACTTCTACTTCTGTAGGACTATCACTAGCTACTAAGAGCAGCCAAATAGTGAAAGCTGTGACTAAAGGGGCAGCTTTTGTCATACCAGAGAATGACAAGGCATGCTCTTTTGAGCAAGCCATTTCCTCCCTTTTTAGTATTTAGAGATTAACTTTCAAAGTTCAGGGGTTCTCCCAACAGTGGGAATACTCCAGCCAATGCCATGTTGTGAAGTTTCAACCTCACTACTTCCACCAGTCACATTTTTGGCAATTGACTAGCCATTGTTTCACACTGTTACTCTAACTGCACCCAGGGTAACTCAGTATCATGGGTTTTTCCAGGTTTGCTGACACTTCCATGTCACCTATTATTGGTGAAGATGAGGATGTTGCAGAAGAAAGAAAAAGAATTATGAGTGGAGGAAACAAAACACATATCTTAGAATTACAAGAACTGACCAAGGTAATATTTTAAGAAAAATGAAACAAATAAGTCTAGTGTAAATGTTTTCTTTCAGAATGTATTTCAGCTGTGGATACAGATGGCATTGTTTTCAAAATCAATCTTGTGCCTTAGAAAATAATAAACATTTTAGAAGTTCAGGTTATTTCCTTTGATTAAAAATAAATAGGGAAGTCCTGAAAGGACAGTGCAACTCCCCCTGCTTAAGCTGGCTTTTTATCTCTAATTGTCTAACATGACTTATGTATTGAGTGTCCATTTCTACTAGCACTCTGTTCTTCTACAGTGCTTTTGTTTAACATGAGTTTCAATCTCAAATTTTTTTCACATTGAGAACTAGTTATTCCTAATCTATCTTCTTTCCAGACATTGAAGGCATGTGAGTTTATGCAATCAGAATGCATCCAAGCTTGTGCTGCACAAATATAAAGATTACACATGTTGCTGGGATCTCATGGTTAGATAACTGGAGTATCATTCTTCAGACTATCTTGCTGTGTTGTTCTACTTTGGTTTGATTGTCAGAGGTACCCTGAGATTAACTCGGTTAGAGCCTTGGTGCTAATAATGCCAGCCTTGTGGGTTCAATCCCTGTATGGGCCATTCACTTAAGAGCTGTATTCAATGATCCTTGTGGGTCCTTCCAACTCAGAATACTCTGATTCTGTGATACTTTGTCCAAGCAAAGCATTAAGTCTGTCTCCTCATGCTAAATATATGAAATAAATGGCTGTAAGCAAAAAAACTGGTATTTTTAGGGATCATCATGTTTATTTAATGTAAATAAATGACCTTGTAGAAAGCTTGCTCTAATTTTTTTGTTTACCACTGTCTTAATTCTAAAGTTGCTTCATCCAAATAGCATTAAACTAAAATACTCAGAAGATTTTCTTTGCTGTAGATGTCTTGAAATAGGAATTTTCTTTTATTTCCTCCCTGTCAATATAGATTTATGCAGGTCGGCGCAAGCCTGCAGTGGACAGACTCTGTGTTGGCATCCGTCCTGGAGAGGTAGGTTGTTCAATAACACTAGATTATGTTCCATGGATCAGTTCAGATTTTATGCCCCTACTGATTTGCAAGTTGGAAATACTAAAGAATATTTTAAATTTTGCAATGTAGTGCTTTGGTCTTTTGGGAGTGAATGGCGCTGGCAAAACAACAACATTCAAAATGCTGACTGGAGATACTGATGTGACATCTGGAGATGCTGTAGTGGCTGGCAATAGGTAAGTACCTTAATAAAAACCCTGTGACAATCCATTTACTGCAGTAGAACTGTCCAGATCATACTCTCAATGACCCAGCAGCTCTATGGCATTGAGACCACAGCTAACACACATAAAGTATTTTATACCGGTAACACTCTGTTGTAAAATCTGTGGTTAAGTTGTAGTAATGCTAACAGTGGGACAAGGCGATCAGATCTAGTGGCAAGAGCTTGCAAACATAAGATAAACAGTCCAGCAGGGTACTTTGATCTGAGCTTTGAGACTTGCCTCTGGCTGTTTCTAGCATCTTTGTTCCCACAGTGCTGACATAATGGCATAAGTTAGCACAGTGTGATCTGGTATGCACTTAGGTTAGTTTACTTCCAGGTTGTGTGCCTTGGTTTCTTAAATGTAGTTGGGTTTTGATTCTTGTGCGTTGATGTGATTTGAAAAATAACTATTTTTGTTGCCAGAACATGGTCCTGGGCACCCTGCTCTAGGTGACCCTGGCTGAGCAGGATTGGTGGACAAGATGACCTCCAGAGCCCCCTTCCAACTGCAACCATTCTGTGATTTTTCACTTCTCCTCCTCCTACCAACAAAGCGCTAGCCTTGTGTCCTGCCTGTCTCTTCCTAGTCACCACACTCTGAGTTGAAATCAACTGCTTTGTTTCTTCTAGAAATAAACACTGTTCTCAAAAAATAAGATTCTCAATAAGTTAGCCTATACTTCAACAAGAAAATCGTTGAGGGGAAATGGGCTTACACTCTTAACCAGGAGAGAGATGACTTAAGAGTTAAGAATATCCTCCTTGCTCTTATACATAGACAGTTATTCTAGTAGCACATTTTATCAGGAAGAATTCATTCTCCTCTTACAAGAGTTGTTGCCCCAGAAAAATAAAGATTTCATTCAAATTGTTCGTCTCTGTCTTAAAACTAGTATTACAGAACTAAGATTCTTTCTTTTGTTTCTCTAGTATATTGACCCACATTTCTAATGTCCATCAAAACATGGGATACTGCCCTCAGTTTGATGCCATTGATGACCTGCTCACAGGACGAGAACATCTCTACTTATATGCACGCCTCCGGGGGGTTCCAGCAGAGGAAATCAAGAGGGTAAAGTAATCTTGCTTTTGACAGTAATAGTGACTACTTGTGATGAATAACTGTGTTCATAGCATGCCAAAGGCCAGAATTTCCAAAGTGGACTTGCCATTCTGTGTGCTGAAGTCCTGGGACTGGTTCCTGTCATTTGAGTAGTTAAGTACAAGACTGCACTAACAAATGCAGTTTCTCAGGCATTAATGATGCTTGCAAAACTGTAGCAGCAAAAGTGCTGCTGTGACTCAGAACTGCACTGGTTGCTGCTTCGTTCTGATCTTTAAAGTTGTTTAGAAGGAGGGAAACATGAAGAAGATTCCAGAACAAAATAATTTAAATTCTTCCAGATAGAAAATCTACAGCTGAGGCTGCTTTATGGCTTTCCCTCAAGTAGTTAGAACTCCCTTCATCATCGTCATCATAAATTTTTTTACTTCCCTGGTCCAGTTCCAAAATGAATGCACTAAACCCCAGGGGACTGTCGTGTTTCTGCCAGAAGAGGGATGTGTCAGCAATCCTTTCTGCTATACATTAGCTGCTGTGTGAAAAAGATGGTCCTTCTCACAGGTCGCTGAGTGGGGCATCCAGAAGCTGGGACTTCCTCTGTACGCAGACCACCTGGCTGGCACCTACAGCGGGGGCAACAAGCGCAAGCTCTCCACTGCCATTGCACTCATAGGCTGCCCACCACTCATCCTGCTAGTAAGTGTCATGGTAACACAGCTCTGTGACAGTGCAATATAACATCTTGTAACACTACATGCTAAAGAGGTACAAAGATGTTTATGACACTCCTTGCAAGCTCATTTCTGCCCTCAACTTACAGCTCTTTGAATGGAATTTTGAGTTCTTTAATTTCAGACGTAGACTGGGATGCATAAGTGTTTCCAATGGATCCCAAGTGATTATGAAACAAAGATCTTCAACAAATAATGTTTTGAGATAAAATCTATAATCCAGACAAATCTGAATTTAAATCCTTGTTTGGTTTCAGTCTGCCTCTTCTTGTCAGAATGTAGCTACTCATGTAAAATATGATCTTCTGGCAAATACTGCTTTATCCACCAGAACAGAGGAAGATAACTACCCTTTCACAGCCTTTAATATCTTTGGAATAAATTATATGACTTTATATTAAACTATACAAATGCTGAAATTGTAGTTCTTGTCAAATAAAATAAGTTATCAGATAATTGCATATCTAAATGGAAATTCTATATGCAATTACTACAAAAATTCTTTACTACTGTACCACCTTAATTTGTGGGCTAAAAAGAAGTATTTTACTAACATTTTAGTAGCATGGTTCCTAGCACCATTTAATATGCCTTTACATGTATTCTACCTGTACATAGTAAATAGTCAGATAAAAGGTTTTCTCATAGTTTCTTAAGACAAAATGCTCAATGGAAATTTTTCTATCCAAGATTTTTTTTTACATTTTTTCAGCACTAGCTGAGTTAACTGATTTACGCAGGACCAGATCCTTAGCTGGTGTCTATCAGGGTAACTTCACTAGTTTCTTGGATTGAGCAATGTCATATATGTTTATGTAAGTAAGAAGATTACTTAGAACTCATTCTCCTCTTACAAGCACTATTGCCCAGAAAAGGCATTCCCTTCCCTGCAGCAGCACTGCATTCTTACCTGCAGGTTCTTGTTATTTCTTTCCTTACTGCTTTGTGCCAAGACGTCCATTGATACCCATCCACTCACACACTTCTCAAAGGGTATGTGCTTTCTCAAGGCACAGATTACAGTGGAGAAGCAATTATATGTTATAATCCAAACAATTACTTGATTCTAAACAGATTTTCTCTTTTTAATCTGATTCTCTGATTCTGATGGTCTTAACATTTCCCTTGCAGGATGAACCAACTACCGGAATGGACCCTCAGTCCCGGCGCCTCCTGTGGGACTCTATTGTTGGTGTGCTCAGAGATGGGCGAGCGGTGGTTCTAACCTCACACAGGTAAAAAGAGTTAGAATTCAGAACCCAAGAGTAGCAAAAGTTCATCTGTTGGCTTTTATCTCAAATATCTGTTCTCTGTTTTGAAAGTATGGAAGAATGTGAAGCCCTCTGTACTCGTTTAGCCATCATGGTGAAAGGTACCTTCAAATGCCTAGGCACAATTCAGGAGCTCAAATACAAGTAAGTAGAATATTTTTATGGTGTTTTTTAAATGGTAAAACTTGGTGTGTGTCACATGTACCATTATCAATACAGGCAATTCAATGTTTAACCAGACCATTTCTGGGTGCAACCCTGTGATAGTCCAGACAATCTGAGCAGAGCTCATTTCAACTCTGTTGGCTACACACCACTTCTGCAGGGCAAATACAGGGTTTCCTACAAAGCTAGATTTTATGCAATAGCTTTCAGATACCATTAATGTTTTCAGAGCTGCAGAAAGTTAATTCCCTTCCTGAATGATGAAACCATCTCTTCATCCAATTCCCAAATCCACATGTGCATTCCAGGTTTGGAGACGGCTACATTGTCACTCTGAAAATCAAACCTCCAAAGTCTGGGCTGCCTCCAGATCCTGCTCCTGCTGAGCAATTCATACGTCTGAACTTCCCAGGGAGTTTACAGAGAGAGAAACACTACAACATGCTGCAGTATCAGATTTGCTCCTCCTCTCTGGCTAAAATTTTTCGGTTAATAATCTCCAATAAGGAAAACTTGCATATTGAAGAATATTCTGTGTCTCAAACAACTTTAGATCAGGTAAGTAAAAAGTAAAACATCCATGAGAAAGCCTGTCTGGTGAGAATTAAGCACCACAATGGGGATGTATCTAAACACCCAAAATGTTCACAGTAGAGAATTCTTGTGCACCTCTTTCTCAGGCAAAATTTCCAGGCCTCTCATCAAGGAGGGTGAATCAGTATGAATCTGTATAAATAGGTGCCATTTGAAAGCTGGTAAAACAGCATTTCCCAGATGACAGAACTCACACAGCCCATTCCTTTGGGAGTAGCAGCCTGAGTTGGATCAGCAATTTGGAATAAAGCTGATCTGAGAATAACATTTTATTTTAAATGAGAGGTTTGGAAGCTGTTGTGTCAGAGATACTGTGAGAAGCAAATAGACACACAAAACCTGGAAAGTCCACTGCGACTTTTGGCAACACCCACTTGCTAGAGGGTATCGGCCCCATCTGCCTGCTTTCCTAAGTAACTGAGGGTTCACATATGCAAAGCTGCCTTCGATGGGATTGCTAGAGAGACATTCCTGGCTGTCTTTCAGCTTCCTACTAAAGTATTCTGTCTCCTCTTTTCTATCACAACCAAACTCACTTATGCTGTGCAAACCATGCAAATGTTGCTGAACCCATCTCCTCCTTAAGAAAAAAATAGCATTTTAATTGCAAACAAGTACATCCAAAGGAAGGAAGTTTCAAGAAAGGAAGTTACAGAGAAGTTTATCAAAATAGAGGAATTCATGATCCTAGCTGATAACACATTGCCTCAGTTCAGTTGATGTCTATGGATTCCCCTTTCTGTCTCTTTCCTGCAGAGTGGTCATTCCACTAACTCATCTCAGTCAACATGGTGACCTTTTCTGCTCTCCTCACACAGGTTTTTGTGAACTTTGCTAAACAGCAGATGGAGGATGAGGAGATTCCTTTGCATCCCCGTGCAGCTGGAGCCAGCCGAGAAGCAAAGGTGTCCCCTGCTTTGCAAAAGCAGGCAGTTGCATAGACTATTCTTGCAGTCACCAGTGCTTAGTGTGTGCACAGTGCAAAGATGTGTCATACCAGAGCAGAACAAGGGTAAAACAAAGGTTCCCACACTCAGTATTACACTGATATTTTTTGCACCTTTCTGAGAGCTGTGGTCTCAACAACAGCCCAACAACAGCCAACTTCTACTGCTCTACCAAGAACACTACATGCTGACAGTGTCAGAGGAAAGGCAGGTCCTTGCTATGGAATAAAATCTTCCTCTAAGTTGATTGTAAGATCCAAGAAGAAAAGTCTCATTCCTCCTTGTTGACATATAAATAGCATCAAAACCAGTTTCTCTATCTGGTACTTTCAGGCTGGTAGAATTTCCTTGTTTAACCCTTATGTCAACTGGTACTAGCCAGCAGACAGGTCCCAAGGCAGAGAGCACTGCCCAGCTTAAAAGTGGATTTCCGCCATGCTGAGTGCCTGGGACTACCAAGGTCAGAACATCAGTGCTGGCTGATGGGCCTAGTGCTGGGAGATTGCTTCACTGTCTCACCAGGCTGCCAGTGAAAACAGATGGTTGTCTCAGCAAGAATGGAAAGAATTAATTCACATCTCAGACCCAGACAAGAAGCTTGCTTTTAAAAAAAAAATTAATTAAAATGATCTCATATGCATCTTCAAGTCGCCTCAAATAGAGGCCAAATGTCAAAATGGAAATTAAAAAGAAAGAGAGCATGTCCAAATCTGCCAAAAGTTTTGTTTTCTTATGGAGTCCTGGAAAGATATCTTTTTTACTAAACGAGATCAATTTTTTCTTATTTCCTGTGACTGGACATTAAGTGGATGTAAAGGAAAATTTCAACCTGCTTGTACTCCACACTGTACGTAGTGGGAAATCATTTGACATTTAGCTCTTTTCTCTGTTTCACTAGCAGAAAGAAACAATACTGAAAACAAATTCCTAATGATGTATTGCTTCAGTTATCTACCAGATCTAACCATTTCTAAGAAATCTTCTCTAAGATATGTTATACAGAAATAAAATCTGGGTCATGTATTTTTGCTTTGAGAGGGTTTTTTTCTTTAATTGATATAGATATTTTTTAATAAGGACATTCTTGCTTTGTACTGTACAAAATATTATGAAACTTGAGCAACCAGCTGAAGCCTTCTCTTTTTGCCATAATTATTTCAACTGATTTCAGAACAGTCTAAAATTTATTGCATATTTCACCCTTACAAGTAGTTGCAAAAATCTTTCTATACATCCATTTTAGATAAATAAAGTATTTGTGAAACAAAACAGTATCTATGCATTCTCTTCATATTCTGAAAAAGCTTCTTCCAAATGTCATTCAGATAGATTTCAATACCCTTTTTTACTAGATTTATGAAAACCCAACTCAGTCCCACTGAACATCTTGTGGAAAAGAAAACACAGGAAGTCCAAAATGTAGCTGGTTTTCCATCCTGGCTCTGAAAATAGGAAGAGCATGCTGAGGACTAGCAGTCACTTCATGGATTTAGAAAGTGTATTAAAAACTATTTCAAGAAGCCTGATGTAAAATACTTAGGTAAAAGGTCCTTTAGTATCATAAGAACTTGTTAATATGTAAACAGGCCAAATATCAAAGATATGCCATAGATCAGATTGCTTCTGAACCTTGTTTACTAGTATGCAATTTTCCAATGAAGACATCGAAACAAACCAAAAACCCCAACATAGGATGCTACATACACAAATACAACAAATACGTCAGACTCTTTTGGCAAATTAGGGGTTAGACCCAAATCAGTTTTTTGAGATATTGCTTATTTCTTTATTCGTGGAACCATTCATATTCTTTGGTAATGTTATTTGTTACAAAGCACCTGCCTCCAGGCAGCACACTCTCTTCTTCAAGTCAAAGAAGGCAGATCATGCAACTGTCTTCAGGCCAGCTGGCCGTGCTGGCTGAACTGAGTTCTCATAGTTAGCTGGTATGTCCTCGTTCCAATGTACTTCTGTCTTGCAGAATGCCACTGCTAAATTTGGAGCTACTTTTCGGCACAGACTTCTCAGTATCTCTGATCCATCAATCTAAACAGACTAGTACAGAAAAATCTAAGTCAGTCAGGTTACAGTGAACTGCAGGGGCTTTTGACTACCAGCTGTGTAATGAAGCCTTATTTTTTAAGGTGCATCTGAGTTGAGAAATTCCTGAATGTAAAGAAGTGTAGCTTTCAAGTGCAGTGGCAATTCAACATGCACTGAAATCCTTTAAATTAATTCATTTACTTGGCAGGAGGTTTATGAAGTTCTTCTTCTTGAAGTTCTGTGCAATATTCAAATTAAACCTTGTTTTCTTACAACAAAAAGGGGATAATTGGCATTCTATGACTTGGATAATCCTTGAATTCTCGCAGGTAGGTGTAGTGTTTATCCTTTGCCCAGATTGTCATCTGAATGAAGCAAAGCAAGGTAAACAGCCCCACTGGAAGGAAGGGAGAAAAAGATACATTTCATTAGGAGATGAAAAACATGCTCTTGCTGCTGACATCACTTCAGGTTGAAGTACCAAAATATTACTCACCTGGAACACACTGAGTCATGATGGTGAAACTGATCCAGGTCCCCACCTGTTTTGGCCAAGGAAATTTAAAATATTTCTGGTGACAGCATTTGCATTTATGTCTCTATTGATCAAAATAACCTTGTCCTAGTATAGGTAAATAAAAAAGCCAAGGTCAGCCAGATCAATTTCTAGTGTTAATAACCTTTAGCCAAGATGGTGAGCAGTACCTTATTATCACAAACAAAATGTTCATGTTTGCTTCCATAGCTATGACAATGACAAAATTTTAAGCATTGCAACAGTGTCCTTTCTGTTTCTCTGCCTAATTTGTATTTTTCAGACCTCCATCAGTGCTAGGAATGGTAACTTTCTATAGTCTGAGACCAAATGCTCTTCTCATTAACATCTGTTAATCTCCACTGAATTTAAAACCTGATACTGTCCTTCTGTGCAAGAGTGAATGTTACACTGAGTTGCACTGATTTTATCTGCTTTTGAACTCAGTCATGAGTTTGGCTCCTAATTAAGGAATATTAAACATGATTCAAGCTTCCAAAGCAGTCACTACCAACACAAGTGACTGTGTAACTTCAGAAAATGGGAAAGAAGACTTTGGCCTATTTTCTCTATCACAATGTTTTCCATTTGTCTGACCACTGTCTTCCTGCCTGCTGTGATATTTCTGGGCTCTTACGTTATCCATCCAGCAGACACCCCCATCCACTCATTGCAACACACATTCAGTAGTAATGTCCCCGTTGCTGGCTGCAGAATTTGCACTGCTTTACAGTGTATCTGTCTTGTCTAGCGGCCACACTGAAGCACAGGCTCAGGGTCAGGGCTGTCTGCTTAAGGTTAGCCCTGTCAGTACTGCCTCCAGGGAGGGGAGGAAGAGCAGACAAGCTCCTGTCTGCAGTCCGATTTCATGGGATGTAGGGGACGAGGCGAAATGTATTGAGCTGAACTGTTTCAGAGGTTTCTTCCATGTTTAACATTTCAAGAGAAATGAAAATATATTCAGCAAAACTAAAATCTGAACATCTTGTTTGAAAATACATACCTCATATGTATAGTTAGGGCAAGATACAAAGAAAAACAGCCATGTGAAAGGATTCTTTGTTGGATATGGGATCTTACGGGTTTTGGATCCTATAGATTAGAAAACAAATCACAAAATATTCACACTCCTAAATTCATTGTTTCCTATAAAGACAACCCAACTCTGCCTATTCCCGTGTCTCATGGCTCTGAGAGGGACAAGCAGGACAAGTGGGGAGACAGGATATCCTCTGGACTTGCAAGAAGGAATAGGATAACTGTGAGGAGATGTTCTGGGCATCAGAAAGTCATCTACTTATGCCTTTGATCACAGTCACTCCTGTAAGAAGAGGTACCTGAAGTTTTAAATTTAGAAGTTAAAGGTTTTCTCAGATTGTCACAGAATGGGATTTTAACAATCATAGTTGATTGCTGTAAGATGTTTGGCTCATGCCCAAGGAACCCCGACCTGCACAGAGATCTTGTGCCCCCTAGAGAAGTCAGTGGAACTACTTTGCCTTGCTCAACAAAACAGCTTTTACAAGCCTTGTTTCCTTTTGCACTGCCAGTGTAACCAATATAACTGCTCCCCCCAACACAACTGAGCCCTAAGCAATACAAATTACAGTAAGATAATAAGTGCTCTTCAACAGTCTGATGTTGGATTCCTTGCACTGTCTGATCTCCCTTAGAATCCAATCTTTACAGTGCTGAGAAGCCTGTGCTGCTACAGCAGTCAGCTACAAGTATTAACATCCCCTGGATCAGGTCTTTCACAAGGCAGAGAACTTAAGAAGTACTGAATAGCTGTGCAAAAGTGAAAAATGATCATGCAGTTTTTACCATTTCTCCGGAGGTCACTGAGTGCAACATGAATGGAAAAATTTCCAGCTTCACACAGCTGCAAGAAAAAGTATAACAGAGTTTAAAATGTACTTCCCTTCTATTTGTTTTTCTTCCTTTTGTTATTTCCTGAGGTCCTTTAAAAATTTAAGAAAAGGAAAATCATTTTTTATAAACATTATAAATATCCTTAACCAAGATTGCTGTCTGACAGGAGGATGAAATGTCTTCATTCAAACATCAGTCCATATCATATTCTGTTATATATTTATGATATTTTCCAGAAAATGTGGACTCCATGTCCAAAAGATCAAATTATACAGCCCCCATGAGATCCAAATAAAACAAAGGGGATAAAAGTAAACCCAGGAGATAGTTGCTTTATTTTTTGGTCATTCTTATGTCTTTTAAAACACTCCAAAATGGATTTGCATAGTTTTGGTTTCTCAAAAGTTCTTAAAATCCCAAGGAAGATACAGGTTGGATTCTAAGTAAGTTTTCTTCCCTAGAGCATAACAGATAAGAATCATGAAGTATAATTGACCCAGCTTCCTTTGCTCATTTTAAAGGATTCTTCCCCAGTCAGTTATAAAGGAAATGACCCATTTAAATGATTATGGACAATCCCCCGTGTCTGCAATGCTTAACTATTAAAGCAAATGACTAGTGGTCAGAGCTCCTGAGTTTTATTCCCAGCTCTGTGCTTTCAGTTATGGAGTGTCTCTACAAAATGTGAATAGATTATGAACTCATGGAATTTTCATACTAGGAAGCTGCTTTGTTGGCTACAGTAACATTGCATTCCTAGGAATTGTTCCTAGGAACCGTGAGAATGAAGAGTGACCAAAACATTTGGATGCGTAAGGAAAGCCATAACATTTTCTGAAGCTCCACAAAATGAAACTCTCTCCTTGGACATTATCAGTAATGTACTTTCTTAGTTGGCCAGTTCTCTGAGTTTTATGATCTGTAATGATTCTTAACACTCAATAAACAGTTCACAAAACAAACTCATTAGCTTTTAAGCATAGTGTCACAAACTGGTAATTCAAGCCTCTTTTGAAAGGCTACAAGAGATCATTCCAGCAGTTAAATATCCTAGTTTTGGAAAGGATACTGAATCAAAATATTCCCTTGTGTACAAAATCCCATTAAAACCTGACAGATTTATCTGTTCTGCATGCAAGTGGTCAGCTTTAGTAGTACGTTCCAAATGTTCAAGTTCTAAGTATCTGCTTATCCTACTCACTCCTCCACTTATACAACAGAAGAAATAAAGCAAGATATTTTAGCATTTTATAGAAAGAGCAACAAACCTACCAGAAACATGATCACAGCAAAATTTATCTGTTTTTTCCCATAAGCTATTAAAAAAAAAGTTTACATATGATTAGTACTAGTATAGAAACACCAAAGTATTTAAATCATTGTGGGCTGTTTTGGTACTTACAAGGAGGAGTGTAAAGAGGATGATTGATGTAATATGCAAGCCAAGCTGCAAATCCCCAATAATATAAGCAATTCTGAAAAACAGGCAATTTTTTTTCTGTTTTAGTACAATTTTCTAGGCCAGTATTCATTGCAAGGACTGTTGATAACAATGGGCTAATCCTTCAACTTACTGATAATACAACAAAAAATGGCAATACTAAGTGTGGTAAGGTGGGAGCAGATAACAGCAAATAATGGAAAGGGTTAACTCACAGAGTTAACATTTCCTCTCAAGCATCTTGGAGCTGTTAAGTTTATAAACAGTTTTAGAAAGTATGATCACACTATTGAAACCAAATTTATCTTGTCAGGCAAGCTATTGGGCAAAGTTGAAGTGCATGCAGACTGTATGTTACAGAGAGATTTGGTTTGCTGACAAAAATATGTCTTCCTAAAACCAGATTTAGGCACTGTCTTCTCTTCCCTGCTTATTACTTTGCACTGCCCAATCTCTTAGCTGTCCTCTTCCCCTTCATCCCATCAGTTTTCTTTCTTTCTTTCCCATGCTTTAACTTTTCCTACCTAAAGTCATCATGCTTCATGCTTTCCTCTGCACTTGTATTGTGTATCTTTAGTTTGTCCATTTTGCTGCTGTCCTTGTCTTTCTGTGATCCAGCTTCCATTCTCTAAACTCTGACAACATAGCTGGCATTAATGGCTGTACTCGCTCATGCCTGACCAATCTCAGAACTTGTGCACAGGCTTCATTCATGAAAAAAAACTACTTACAATGACAATCTTTACCTCGTTTGGTTTTGTTGGCCCTGCCTCCTGTGGGTTTTTTTCTGATGCTCATTGCTGCTTGGGTAACTCGGTGACAGGTTATCTTCTCCCTTCTTACACATTTTTGGGTAGGAAGGAGACCCTTTCTGGGCCCCTTCCTCTTCTTCCTCTGCACTCCAACCTCTAGGTGCTATTTTCTTGTGGACAGACTTTAACCCTCATCACTAACTCATAAATTTGCCTCTCATCACTTGAGTCTTCTTCTTTTACCAAACCTAGTGCCTCGGTTTTGAATGTTTTAGAGCATGTTTGTTTATCACCTGGACTTCAGCAATACCAAAACTGAGGTCTCTGTCTTCCTTTCATCACTTTCCCTGTTCTTTTCCTTCACCTTATCTTTCCTTACATCCTATTTTCAATCTTGAGTAGAACACTGTTCCTCCTACTCTTTCTGGTGACACTTTTTTTCTTGGCCTATACCTTTACTTGGTTCCTATACCTTAGACCTATTTCTAGGTGTTTCTGCTTTCTCCTTCACAGCTTTCCTTCCCTGCTCATGCAGGCAAAATCCTTATCCAAGGCTGCATTCTTTACTGTGCTGTGCTGACTGGTTTAACCTTTTTTTTTTTTTTTTTTTTTTTTTTTTTATACTGTTTTTTCCCCCTGTATATACCAGAACTGCATTTCTAGCAATAATACCCTGAAAAAGTGATTACCTCAGCGTCTGCAACCCGCACTAGCTGACTGCAGTGTCTGATGGTGCATTTTTCTGAAAATGCTGGTGCCCCCTCATCTGCTGCAAACAGTTGTATCAAACATTCAGTTGCATTTCCACCTTCTTTTCAGAGATAATTGAACCACTGAAGTGCCCAGAGACCTTTTGGGTATGCTGTAATACAAGCACATAGTATGTCCTTCCTCTGAGATTATGTATTAAGAGATAACTGATGAGAAAGAGCAAATTATTAATCAATAGTTACAGATTAGGTTGGACAGATGAGCAGAGAAATTAAATAACTTCCCTGTGATTGCTTCATGTTTCCCCAGGAAATGCATCAGAACCAGAAGAGTGACTTCAGTTAGAGACAATCCAGTTAGTGTCCTATCCATAACCTACTGCTTCCTTAGTAGCATTTGATTCTTCAACCAGCTCTTACGATTTACTAACTGCTGTACAAACTGAGGTGGAAGCAGTTTCTTGTAATCTTAGAATGGCATGTTCAGAAAAACCTTTCCCTAGCTTCATGGCTTGGTGCAGGAAGGGACATATGGCAATGGATTTCAGTAAAGTAAAATTAAATAAATTCATTATTGTGGCTCAGCCCCCAACAGTACATGTTGTAATTAAATTGAACAAGTACTATTCAGCCAAAAACTATGATTCACTACAAGAGTATTCCTCAGTTATAAGAAAAGGAGCCTTAAGATGAGTGGAGTCTACCATTGCTAAGGACCATAGTCCTAAAACTATAAATGTCCAGATCCTGCTAGAAGCCTTATTGCTCATACAGAAGCCTCCAGTGAGGTTCAGATAGGAACAGCAGAGTACATGCAGACTTCATAGACTCACTTGAAAGATAGTGTTTCTTTTGTGAAGAAGGTGAATCTTTCATATTCCAGATGAATAATAAAGCTTTAAAACAACATCTTATAATGTTGTGGGTCAAGTTCAGGTATTGCAGGGACCCCATAAATTAATTATTCCTAAATTCACAAAGTTGTGGTTAGGATTTTTGTCTTCTCTACTGCAACTGATGATTCCTATTTTTTTGATGTCCTGCCTATGTTTATTAATGACCAGCATGTTTGTCTTGTTACATTTTTACTTATTTAGGTCTAATATTTTCTTTCCTCCAGATGCTTTTCTAGAAAACAATGACATCCCTTCTTTTTACTCATTAAAATGTTCGTGGGTAAAGAAAGATCATGTAAGACTAGTCATGAAACTAACTTTTGAGGAATTCCACTGGTACCTTCCTATTATCAAAGGTCTGACAGATCCTTTTCTGGCACAACCATAATCATCTTTCCTTCAATGAGGTCCCTTATCACCACACAATTTTCACATATTAATGCCTATCTTATTCACCCTGAGCCAGTTATTTACTAAGTCCAGATAAAGCAGGTATTCTACCTTTCCAATGCCTAGAAAAATCATGAATCTTAGAAAGAATTATGTTAGTATGTAGCATGAAATGTTTTTGGTGAAGCTGCTGTATTGTAGGGCATAATTTATTCCTATTTCTATTTGGCAAACAAAAGATTAAAATCACAAATCCCATGATTTGTGTTCTGTCTCAGATTTCTGCTTACTGAGACTGAAGTGTCTCCTGTAAAGGTAGCATTCCATTGCACATAGGAAATAAGCTGCCTATGTCTGCTGTGTATGTGATCAAACACTGAAAGGAAGAAGCTTTGTCTACCATTTGTATGTGATGGAAAAAAGCAAAGACGATGTGATATTTTTCTCACTGTCACAATTTTGGAGTAACACCGCCAAGGTCAAGGAAATTATAAAAGCAAATCAAATCCAAGCATTGTTAAGCAGGTGGAATAACAACTGTGAGCAACTTTACAGATGAAAGCAAGTGCCACCAGCCTGAGAAGATGGAAAAGAGGAAGTGATCAGAATGACTGGGACAAATGTCAGTTTTAGCGACAACAGTTTGTATGGTCTGAAAGGAACAAGCAGTTGTGAGAGATGGCAGTGAGAAAAAGAAGATCTATCACACTGAGTGGATTTTTTTCAAGGTAAAGTTGCTCGTTTATCTGCTATTAGTATGCATTAGCTACTGTTGTGTCTAGAACAAGAGATCCATGAATCTTTTAACAATGCCTGCACTCTTGCTGCAGAAAGCACAATAAATTGCTAGGGAGGATTCTTCTGGAGGGTCACTGCTCCGCCACAGGCCCTCCTTTCATTTCAAAAGCTATCACCAGACTGGCCAGAGCCACTGGACAGCCAGGAGTTAGCCAGGAGTAAGCCACAAGGTAAAGCTTCCACTGCTGGAAGTATCACTGCCATAATGCAAATTACAAGGAACTGTCTAAATTCCAAATGTTAAATACCCAAGGGCTGATACTATAGGCTTTTACAGCTGAGATAATCTTAGTCTTCCTTAGCAAAAGGCATATTTTTGACTACTAGTGTGTACCCTGTTGCAAACATTTGTAAAATAACTAGATCCCATGCATAACCATGCAGTCATTGTACTACTTTGCAGACATCTAGGAAACAGGCAGTCTGCATCCCAACAGCTGCCCTGTGCCACAGCAGAGCTGGTAACATTAGGGAATGCTCCTGTGAAAAAGAAAATGCAGAACAATCAAGCTGCTTGGCACTGGATCAAAGGTAAATTAATAGTTACTTAACAGCAAAGAGGGTATATGGGACAAAGATGTAAAATGATTGTTACAAAAATAGTTGGGTTTTTTAAAAAAAAAAAGTAACTCTCCCAACATTGTGACTGCCTGTGCTACCTTTAAAGCTAATGTTACTAAAACCTCTGCACCCAAGGAGCTAGCTGAGTAAAAAAGGTCTAAAGTTCCAAAAAGTAATGAGACTGCTATAATATTAGTAACAGTATGGCAGCATGTGGGTTACACAATGGTGGCATTAAGAAATCTAAAGGAACTACAGCTTTATGGGTGAGATTTGTTGTGCGTTGCTACAAAAGCCACACCAAAAAATCTGTGCTGCAGAGGCAGAGCATAGGTTGGCTAGGCTGGATTTGTAAGGGGGGCTATGGACAGATTCTGACACAATTTACCTTCACAATTTTCCTCAGTGGCATAGTCCCACGGGAGAATCGATGAACAAATACTGTTTCAATCAACCTTTTGATGTAGTGGAAAGAATGGCAGATACATGCCAAGCTAGAAACAGCAAGACAAAAGCATTTAAGAGTGCTTAAAAACCCAAGTGTGGCAAGACATTTGGAATAAGACTACAAGAAACACTGCTCATGCCTGCAAACAGACTTACTTAACTACTGGGTGCGGACTTGATGTAAACCTCTCATCCAGTCCATAGACCAAAGTCATGCGGAAATAAAATAGAAAATAGATGAACAATGGACCTGTATATTCTATCAAAAATACCTGCAAAAAGAGAGAAAATAATTAGATAGCTGAAATAAATGGTGGGTTTGCTTTGGTTTCTTTGTGATAACTATTGCAGTGGGATAAACACCTCCACTGACCCAGGATGGCATTAAGAGAGGCAGGGAGGGAATAGCAGGTTTGGACTTGAGCTATGAAACTTGCAGACATGCATGTAAATATTTTGCAATGATTTGCCTCAGTTGCATTCAAACAGCCATTGCCAGTGCAGCAGACACAGTATGGGTATGAAAAGATAATGTCATAGATCATGACAAATATGCATGCATGTTACATTTATGCAGCTCTCACCCTTCTCCTGCATTCAAAAACTATTTATTTTGGATTAATATGAAATTTGGTGAAGAATTTTGTCTTGAAAAAGAAGAGTTCTGCTTCTACTAAGTGATTTTTGTTTAAACTGGAAACACAGCTTGTGTGAACAATTAGCACAGCAGTTGTCCTGGGAAACAGTAATTTCATTCTATGTTCAATCTTTAATTTGAACACAAAGAAGAAAATAAAAAGAAAGGGGAGAGAGGATGGGGAAGAGAGGAAACCAAAGAAGCTATTCTCTAACTTGATTTCATTTCAGATAGGTATACATTTCTTAGGAGCATCACTTTAAACTGAAGTTAACTTTGGACCAAACATTAACAGTTAAACTTTCCACACTTCTGTAAGTGAGGAAAGTAGGCCCATACCTCATTTATGGAGCAAGCGGGAAATTGATTGTACTTCTGTCAGAAAAACCCCAAACAAAAAAGCCCAAACAAACAAAAATCCAACCAAAACAAACAAACAACACCCCCCCAAACAATCACTGTTTTCTAATGCGTTTAGAGTTATTTTGATACCAAGAAAACTTGTGTCATTGACTTCTGTTACAATCAGCATTTTCACTGGGGAAGATCAGATTTTGTTGTAGATGAGAAGTTCATCTTTTTTATTTGATAATACTGAAGTATTTCTTGGTTTACGTTTTAATGAAGTATCTTGGAAGGGCAGGGAGAGCACAATGTAAAAGAAAGATTATGGAATGGCAGAAGCCTGGTGTTACTCTGCACCGTGATATTTTGGTATATATTAATGTATGTGCATCTTTGAGCCTACACTGCCATTGGAAGATTTTGCCTATCTTCCTGGTTTTTTGAATTGTGCAATAGCTGCCTGATTTATCAGCATTGCATCCAAAGAAATGATGTGAAGATTCAGTCCTGCAGAACATTTGACTTTATTTGACCTCCTATTAATGTTGTCTTTGCTATTTGTAGTCAACAGAAGATTTTATTAATGTCTCATAGCTAAGAAATGGTAAATACGCCTTTAAATTATGGGGTACTATTCCTTTGATGTTGTGCTGTTTTATTGAAAACTAGTGCAATATGTGCAGCAAGGACCTTCTAAAAAGATGGAAGGGTCATTGGCCACCTCACTGCACAAACAGCAGTGCTGTGTTGCCTGCCAAGTGAGTTGTGATAGAATTCGCATTTGAGCTAAGACAATAAATATGCAAGGTCTTTGTGGATGGCTGCTAATACTGCAGAAATTATCAGCTGTCATTAACCTGCTACGAGCACCCTGGGACACCATCACATGCAGACAGCTAGCTGATCTTACTGTCTGCATTCTCTTGCTGAAGTCACTTCAAGTACTGACGTGAAGTTGCTCCCATGCCTCACTGCAGGACCAACTCATAGGAATATAATCCTAATCTTTGCCAGGAGTTACACAGGTCCTGTGAAGCAGATCCCCAAAGGCATTTAGACACCTAGTTCCTAGTGATTTTGCAGTTGACATCTAAATCCATTTGAGAACCTCAACCTTAGTTCTGTAGAGACAACCTACCCTTCAGCAAGGTTTCCACTGCTGCTCTCCCAGGGAACTAGGCATTCAGAGTAACTGTTACTGCTTTCCCTGATTAAATGAACTGAAGCAATGAGAATTCATTGCCTGCATCCACTGTCAGAGCAGACATCATGCAGAAATATTGGAGAGAGACAAAAAATGGTGTAAGGATTAATTACGGAAATCAGCCATTAAAATGGCTCAGACTAGAAGCATAGCTCACCGTAGTCCATCCTATCTGTGGCCCTAAATCTTTAAAGTATAAGGTAGCAGTTGTGCCAACAGGGAGGTGCTGCAGGATTTCTTCATCCCTCAGGGACTTTCCTTCTGAGAAGGAAAGAAGTAATTACATCTTAGTGGAATTCAAGTCAATGTTGGTAGCATACTAGCTTTACACTGTGTTTTAACCAATCTGTGAGATTCTTTGATGTGATATGGGTTTGTTGGAATCTCAATAAAAAGACTATTTAATTTTTATTTATCCTGTAATCACATATAAGCCTGGATCCTTTATTCACACCAAGACAGTTAAGAGAATTCACAATCCTTTGTGCATGCCTATTCTAGTAGATTTGCTTCATCACTGCTAACAGCAGAATTTGCTGATGGGTCACTGCCCTTTATCATAGTTCACTGACCTCCTAATCACCTGCACCTCAGTCTCTCTCCTCTCTCTTCCACTCTTCTCATTGCTCATCACAAAACAAACAGAAGATAGGATAAGCTGTGATTGGAAATATCTCCTAGAGAAATTTTCATTGCCTTTGTTTTCCCAAACCAGTTAGAAGGTGATTCCACAGGACTTGAGCTGGTACTCAGGCTTTTAATGCCTAGATTTGGGAGAAACCTCCAGAAGGCCAGCATTTTCTCATTGCAAGTCTCACAACACTTATGGAGAAATCTGACAAGGTAGGCCTTCAAAGAAGGAAATAAGATACTCATACATCTGTTTTCCATGGATAGATTTTGCACCATGAACTAACCTTCACCAGCATGCTTCTAAGGGACTGTTTAAATAAAATTATGCTTAATGAAAGCAAAGGGAGAAAGTCTTATGTTTTATACTGAATGCTAAGATGAATTAACACAGTTCAGCAATTAGACTTTCTTTTGTGTACCCAGGCCATGTACTAAGAGGCTTCTAGTAGCAATACCTACCACTGTATTAATGAAGTCAGGCAGCTGGCATCAGCTTTGTCAGCAATTGCTACATCCATGGCAATGTGTTTTGCATTAGCTTACCTCAAAAGAACTGTAATTCCTGCCTGAGAGCAGAAGATTATGTGAATTGATCGCTCAAACTCACAGCCCTTTTTAGGGCTCCCAGCTGAGCATCACCATGGAGATCATTTCACTGCAGCTAAGGGAAGTTAATATCTAGATTCTGTGTTGCCTGTCTTGAAAGCAGAAGGGTGCAGTAGTTAGAAGGGGCATTGGAATAATGTGCAAACTCCTGAGTTAATTACCAAGCAACAGGCACACGGGTGGAACACTGTTCAGTACTTCCGAAGAATTGTATTTGTTGTGGATTCTCTTTAGCCTCCATAGTGCTAATTAACACAGCTGGAAACGCATTCTTAAGAGCTAACAGCCATTAAAAGTACACCTTTCATGTCAGGGTCCTGCTCAGAGTTTTGCTAGTGTAGTCCTCACAAGTACTTACTTGGATCAAGTTTTATTGATTGCCTTGCTGGATACCACCGAGGATCTGTAAGACCATACAGAATAGTGTGATATACAATGTTTGGTTTAGATCATCCACTATTACAATGAATACAACACAAGATAAGATTTAGTTGAAAATTTTTATGAATATTCAGTCAACATGAATATCAGTGATAATTTATGCAGCAGAAAAATTACAAAGATGTATTAAGATAGTATAAAATAATTATACTGAAATCTCACTTAACAGCATTATGTGTGTGTATATCACATGTTTCAAATGATGTAATTTTTTCCTATTTATATACTGGATATTATGATGTGATGTGAGCTGCTGCAGAAGTTATACTCACATAATTTGTGGAACATCAGTCTGATCTCTCTAATTGTGGCATTTGGTTCCACCTAGGCAACAAAAATATTGCATATGTAAGATGTATATTTTGAAATACAACTATTAGGTTTAAGATTATTATGTCAAATAGAAATGTGACTTAGACAATGTAACAGTGTAACTTTCCTACAGATGTCTAGACTTGGTATAATGATTCAGAGTGCTGACAGGAAAAAGGGAGGACGGTTTTTGACACCTGTTCCAGAGGCAGCTGCTCTAGCGGTGACCGAGAGCTACTACAACAACAGTGAAAGCTCCTTCTGGAGAAGGGCTGAAGTACACGGTAGTCAGCATGAAGTTTGCATTAAGTGTTGCAAGTGACCAAAGAAAGGCCACCAGACAATGAAATACCCCTCATAAACAGTAAGTGTACTTAAGTAATTTCTAAATTAAATTTCTAAAAAGTCACCTAGCCTTTTAAACAGATTTTTGGTTTACCTTATCTAGGAAGCATAGCTGTTTCTTTGTCTCCCAATCAAGGATTTCCACCTGATAGGACACAAAATGATAATTAATAATTATTGGCTAAATAATATCTAAACTCTTACTTAATTTCCAAATTCGCAATGATTGTTCAGAGTGAGACACCATTTTTCTCTGGTTTGTGAATGGTGTTAAAAACCCTCCTGGTGTTCTCAAGAGACAGCTTTAATCATAGCCAGGTTCTGAAATCTCCCAACTTGCAAAAAAAAAAAAAGTATTGCCAAATGAACTGTCTTCCTAGACATATTCAGAAGCAGAAGTAGCTAACTTACTGATCAAAACACTGACCTGGGATATTTTCTTATGCTAGAGCAAGAGGGACAAATAAGGGACAGAGAAGTTTCACAGAAATCACTAGGGAACAGCAATTTTATTATTCATAAAATTTGACAGTTTGAGAAAAAAAATACTTGCATGCAAGCAAGCATTCTGAGTACCAACAGCTTAAAGACCAATGTGTATTGTTCCCAGAATATTTTAATTGTAAAGGGAATGGAAAATATTGCTGGGCATAATGAACAAATGCAGCTAAATATCTGGACTTCACAAACACTTAAGCTGCTGTTATAGGAATACTTGCTCTTACTCTTGCCTCTCAGATCATCTGTTTTTGTAACTACATATTAGCATTTTCCATTCCAAGCAGTAGTTTAGCTACAGCTCTGAAAAGGAAAGAACAGTTTATTTTCATGATCAAATGGCACTTTGGCAAAAGGTTATGATTTTCATCAACAGCCAAGCAGGAAAGTCCCCAAACATTTTAAAGCCCTGCTGCAGCAGGCTACCAAGACCTAAAATACAGTGATGGTGTATTAATTTAATTTGTTCTCATCAAGCACTGTAATGTAACTTTGTGGTAGAGCTGGTATAAAGTCAAAGTCCAAAGTTTATCTGTTGCTGTAAATGATTGGGACTTAGTACCAAAAGAGTTTGTTGCAGTTGCTGGGGTTTTTTATATAAGCATCTAGCATTAATAATGTTTGGTATTAACTGGCCAAGAGGATAGATTAACATTAGACTTTAAATATGATTCCTCACTAAAAATAGGAGTCACAGTCTAGTATCTTTCTAAGAGGGTTGCTTTGAAGAGATCACTTGGTTAGAGTATCTTATTTCCTTGTGTTACTTGTCCCAAATGGTTCTTTCTCTACTGGCACAGCAATGGAGCACTTCAGCCCCAGCCACAACTATCAAATCTGATCTCCACAAGAGATACTACTGCCACAATATTTTCTACCTGTGCATTGTAAACTCTAACTGGAACATCAAGGGAGGTAAGCACTGTTCCTCTTCTGAGATACCTAACAAATATGTGACAGATTACTGGGATATGTTTTCCCTTAATTTTTTACAACTGAAATAACACAAATTTCAAGTTTCAATACCTGTTCCTGAAATACATCATTCTGACTCTTACAGTCCACAGAACAAGTGCAGGGCTGGGAAGAGAATGCACACCATTTTTTGTCCCTTCTGATGCCAAGTTACCACAAGGACTATTGAAACTTCTCAAAGTTCTTTTGTCAATGAATACCATTAGGCTGCTCTACAGACTGCAGCATTGCCCAGTGCAGTGTCCTTCCCATTCCATACCCAATCCAGAAATATACACTTTTTTATTAGAATCCTCCAGGGGCAGTTTTAATCTATGGCCTTCAGTGGTTGTGTTAGAAAGATCTTCTCCAGGTCGATTACAGAATGGTTTGAGTATCTTTATGCCATCTATGGTATTTTAATTGGATTATTCTTGGTATGCACAAAGCCATATTGAAAATTATAGAGCTTTTTCTTTTGCTCTGTGGTTGTAATGGGAGTGGCTGTACAGAAATGTGGGTACTTCTGCAAACCTTTGGAATCAGTGTGGAAAACAAACAAATCACCCAAGATGTTCTTTTCTTTTATTTGGTTCTATTTCGGCATAATTCTTTGAAGCGCCCAACTGCCATACTTGCCTCTACTAGCCCATTTCTGCAAATACCTAAAGGAATCCTATAGAGATGACAGATCCACACTCTTCTTGAAGGTGCACAGTGATAATGGTGAGAGGCAGTATGTCTGGTTGCAATATGGGAAAATTCAGATACAATAAATTTTTTTCATCATGAGCTTGGCCAAATATTGTAAGACATTGCTCAGAGAGGATGTAGAATCTCCATCCTTGAAGATATTTAAAACTGGACTGGACAAGACCCGTCACCATTTGATCTAACTGTATCTGCTTTGAGCAGGACTTGGACTACATGACCTCCAGAATGCCCCTGTAACCTAAATTCCTCAACGTTTCTTTTTCTTTTTTTTTTTTTTTTACTTCAAACATTTCATTCATTTTCAGTTACTTTCAAGATCTAAGCAAATATCAAACATTCTTTCCCTTTTCAGAAACATGGATGCAGGAACACAGCTGTTTCCTCTAATCATCACACCTCTTGGCTTTATCAGAACATCCCCCAGTGTGTAGATGGTCCTTACATAAGGCAGAGAAGTGCCTGATTCAAAGCAAGAAATGGCATCTTTTCCAAACCTAAGGGCCAATCCCATGAGCTGAAGTAGCACTGCACAGTGTTTCCAGTCTTCAGGCACAGCACCAAGTCAGTTAATGTATTGGTTGGCAACAGTTTTTAGATACCCAGCAATCTGTTCTTGGAATATTTACTGATGGGTATCATCTCCTTTAAACATAAATTGTTTGGCTCAGAGAATTTAAACTTCTTTGTGTTCTCAAACCATTTAGCACAACCAGACACGGGCTGTTGGCCTGCACTAGTGCAGCATGACTTACGGCCCACTTATTTGGTGAATTTTTAAAGACGTGTTAAACTACAACTTCTCTAACACTGCTTTGAGTAGAGCTTAATCAATAGGCAGATTTGTGCAAGATGTTAAAAACTCTTGTATAAGTGACTATAAATATCTATCTTTGATGCTTAGAAGACAAATTTGTTCTCTTGTATAAGGATTAAAGATTGATAGTGTCATTAATAAAAGAAAAAAATCTTGATTATCAATGTTTAGAACAGGTTGAAGGCAAAGAACAATCAACATACAATACAAGCAGAGAAAAGTACATTCAGCTGTTAAGTTTTAATTCAGATAATAAAAAGGTAAAATAAAAGGGGGCAAGTTTATTCATAAGAGAAAAATAGCTGAGCAAAGTGTTTTAAAAGTTTTTAAGATGTAGTGTCTCTGCAATAGGGTTACAAAAATATAGTCAATCAAATTCCTGCAATTTAAAGTCATGTCAAGTGCTGAAAGATCAACAGATCTTTAAAAATGATGTAATAACTATTATGGAAATACTGACACATTTATCATGTCTGTGCATCTTAGAAGTTTTATTTAAAGCCATTTGTAATCAGCAGATTAAGTAAACTGTACCTAAGTGAGACTTTGTAAGCACTGACATAAGAGTATATTGCATTGATTTCTTTTGAAATTACTCAGTTAAAAAAAAAAAACAAAACAAACCAAACAAACAAAAAAAAAAGCTTATTTCCCAGTATAGAAACCAACCAGTCTGAGAAAGAGTACTGCAGAATGAATTCTCCCTGAATGCTTTTTTGGAATGCTTATATAAGTCAGTTTCCTTGAATTTAACTTTAAAAAGCAATCCAGTGGTTGCCACAATCCTAATTAAATAGTTCTAGACGTTTTTCCTATGGAATTAGCCATGTTCTCGATCTCCTTTGACTTTTCTGGTAGACTGTGTTGTTCTCGAAGGAAGTAAGCATGTGATCTCACGCTAGGGCCTTCTTGAAGGCAATAGAGCTAAGCCAAAAGGAAATTAGTGTAAGTGTACTTAGAGTGAAAATTATGTTTGTGCTGTTGCTGTTGTTACAAATGATTCTCAGTCTGAAACTTCCCTTGCACAAGGATGTACTGTTGCAGACAATGAGTCTAAGGATCCCTCTAGAATTGCATCTGTACCAGCCAGCAGCAGGTGACTCAGGAGAAGTAATAAAACAGGGCAAGAATGTAGTGACCTGGGGGAAGGGAAGAGACAGACACAGTGATTGTGATTCTCCTGCACAGAAGTGCTGCCTGCATATTTAATAACTTTTCATGGATTATTTCCTCAGTTTATCCACTTGCCTTTTAAACTTGTGTAAACTTTTTGCAAGCACAGAGTCCTGAGGCAGGGAGTCCCATAGCTTAGCCACATGCTGCATGAGGAATTCCCAAAGCAGAACCAAGGCAAATGTTCAACCACAAAGCAATATTTCATCATCTTACCTGTGGAGAGCTGTACCTTATTCTGTAAGGAGTCCAACTTAGTAAAGCCTTACCTCTCTGAAACAATTGGTTCATAATTTCATGAGCTTAGAATCTTACTACATTATTTCACTGTGTATCAAGAGAAGAGATACAGTGATACCCGTACTCAAAAGGTTTTGTAAAATTAATATTCACTTTTTGTAGAATTTAGATGTGTGACATTTACAAGTTCACAAGATATACACTAGGTACTTACTCCTCAGGTTCCTTAGTTCTGCTCCTATGCAAGTTAATGGGCACCAGTGTCTGACCAGGGCTGAAACTCATAGTGCATTTTTATTTTTTCCACCTGTTTCAGATTTGTTAGTTAGACATGCTCTCATCTAAATCCCTGAAGACCTTGATCCGGTAAGCATCTTTACCCCAAGGTCAGCACAGTGCACAGCATTTAGATTATTTCCGAATGAAACTAAACTGTCAGCAAAGGAGACGATCTAGTTCTTCGTGCTTTATATGTAATAGTTAGACACACTGCCAGGAAGTGGGAAAATTGATTTAGAATGTCTTTTGCCATTCCCCACTCCTCCCACAGGCAGACCAAAAAGTACAGGCAGGAGAGGATAGAAATGTATTACAGTGAAAAGGGCAGTCTCCTACCAAAGAGAAATCCTGAATTTCTGTTTCTCTGGGCTCCTTCAAGCACTCCTCACTTCACTGTAATTCTGTTCTGTATTTCTATATAGTGGATGCCTTTTGAGATACCACACAGTAAATGGATAGAGTTAAAGTAAACTTGGATACCTTAACCAAATTGTCATACTCTCATCTCCAAGCTGGGTGCCTAACACAAAGACATGACAAAACCCAAGTCACTTTGTGGACATGGACCTAAAAATGATAACAGGCATAGAGCTACAAATGGTTATCCTTCATAAAGACAAATCCATTTGTCTAATTGACAGGGATAAAATGAGTCAGTGTAAAATGGTCAGAAAGAAAAAGGAAGGTCTACTCACTTGGGGAATGAGGGCAGGTGGTTTATTTTTCACAAAAGGAAGAGCTGGTAGGGGTTTCACAGTGAATTCTGTGAAAGTCTACAAAAGTTTTCCAGATTTTACTTGTATGGCATCTTTCGGGAGGATGAACAAGATGAAAAAAAGAACCTGCAACAGTTAATACTGACTCAGTGGGTATTCACTTACACTGACTAACACAGAGCTGCACGTTGCCAATTTCCCAGGCATACTAAAAAGTCACATCATTCACAGAGTATCACTGTCACTATGAAGCTCGTTGGAATGCCTCCCCCTGAGAGCCTGAGCCAGCTTTGATTCAGTGCAAAGCAGACATCCAGGTTTTTCAACCCCACTGCATAGCCTTTTCCATGTGCAAGAGAAGATTCATTGCCTCAAGGCTTTAGTTTATGGTGATTATTTTCTACAATGACAATATTGAGGTAGAATACATTTACAAATGTTTTGTGAAATCACAATCATGTCTTTGCATCAGCACTGTGTTTTGCAGTGTTGAACTTCTGCATCTCTAGTTTCATTACTACTCTTCATGCATCATTTGGTGTATGGATGTCAGAATGTATAGCCAGTGTATGCTTTTGACTTGGAAGTGAAGAAACTGAAGAGTTTTGTTGTTGTTTTTTACCTAGTGGCATCAAGGGTGGGTCTGCTGTCTTTTGATAGGGCTGGACGACTGGAAGCCCTTGGAAGTTCAGAAACCTTATACAGACAGGTGAACTCACAACATTTGTTCTTTGGTTTTTTTGAAGTATACTTCAAAGAAGCACTTTTTTTTTTTTTTATAAAATAAGACTTTTAATTTCAAATGTAGCATTCAATTCTGAATAGCTCCAGGTACTTCCTGCCAAGTAATGTTTTACTACCATCTTCTCCTACACAAAATCAAGTTTCTCTCACAAGCTTCATTGAGAAAAAAGACAAATTGCTGTCTTTTAAGTGAAGCAACACAACTGAGCGATGAAAGTCTTAGTAAGTGTGTGGAGAAGTGGTGAGAGAAAAGAAAGGGATGTTTTTCCCCATTGTCTCATCTCTTTCTGTGACAATCATCTTAAGTGTTACTTGTGAAAACAGAGCCGATGTCTTCAAACAGCAGGACAATTTTCAGCACTGTCCCTTTAAATGACTGTTCAAATATCTCATACGTGGCCTTGTCTTTTCAGGCAATTCTTGGAGGATACAGAACCTTAGAATGTTCTCCAGTCCTGCTTTTGCCACTTGCTCCCAGTGCTCTTATTTGAGAAGGCTTTAGACAGCACAGCTCTGAGTGGGACAAGCCTTTGTAACAGGAGCTGTAACATCTCAGCCATGCTAGCTAGGCAGAAATCACCACCCCCCTTATATTCAGAGGGTTTTCATCTCAGACAGAAGCAGGGGGGGAGAACTTTAAATGCCAGCAAGGGGGGGCAGTACATTATTGCTTTTAGACTGTATTGCATATGTCCATTCAATCTATCCTCAGGGAGTGAAGACTCCAAAACATTTTTGAGTATCACTGCTCACAAAAAGCACTTGCCATCCAAAACAATTAAGGAAGCAAAAGTACAACTGTGTCTCTTGTGACACTAATTTTCTACAGTGTGAGTGTATTTGTTCAAGGATCTTTCCTATAGAAAGTCAGAATGCCATATTATTTTATTTATATGAAAGGCTTTTGAGGACTTGAACCTGTCAAGTAGGAAAAAAAGGTAGAAATCATTAGGCTAAATTCAGAGCTCTACTACAGACATTTACATCTGAGCATGTCACACAGACATCCCTTGTATGAAAAGGAGGAAAGCAGGCACTTCTAGGATAAACTGTACCGTAAGCCTGAAATTCATCTCAAATAGGTCATAAGAGTTGTTCTCTAATCAATCTGGAGAAATGAGCACTCCTAGAGAACATTAATCTAGATACAAGTCTCTGTCATACATCTCTCAGTCTTTGGAGCTGAATCTCCTCAAACTATCAGGTGCAGTATTTTCATGTATAAGCACATTTCTTTATAGCTGTCTTTGCCACGCTTCTTCTGAGGTGAAATTAGAAATATACCAATACCTGAAGTATACAAGACAATTTGGTGATTGTACAGTGCTCTGTGACTCTTATCAGGATGCATCACAGAACAGCAATAAAGGGTAAATGGTTCAGAAATGTACAGGGGAAAGTACAGATTATATAGTTCCTCTAACAGGGAATGCTGAAGTTTAGAACACCAATAGAGATTCCCTTCACCCTAGGAACTACTGGTTGAAGTGGGACACTCTCTCTTTTGATAGCTCAGTTTTGAATGCATGGTGGAGAAATGCAATTCAGAATTGAAAGTCAATGACTTCATAACAGAAAGCAAATCAGCAGAGAGAACAGTGCAGAAAGCACTATATAACAGCACTGCCCTATGCTACCTGGGCAATCTTTGTGCACATCCTACCACCTGAGCCGGCTCAGACACACACTGGAGGAGCTGGGCAAACCTGTTTCCACCCATTATCTGCTATAAAGAGAAAAGGACTAAGATACACAGGGCTGACATGTAAATTCATGAACCATACTGAGTTTGGATTAGTGTTGCTTAGACACAGGATCTCAATTTAAGACTCAAAATACCTGTATCTGCTGCTATTGTACTGCCTAGCAAGACAGAGCAGATCATTCAACTTTCGTGTGCTTCCCCCTCTGCAAAATCGGGTGACGATAATGATGTCCATGGTTTTTAGATCTTCTAGTAACTAGTGCTGTTCAAGAGTTCGAGTAAGGCTGAGGCAGAAGAGCAAACCTGAAGACCAGACAATGACTGAAGGCATTCAGGAGGCTACTACACAGGTGCTTGCTCCTGCATTTGAATCTCACAATAGTTTGGGACACTGGTAGAAGTGAAAGAGACAGTGAAAAGCCTGTCTCTTTTTCCTAAAAAAATACAAACAGGGAAGGCAACACTGCTGAGGAAAAGGCATGGTGCAGGTGCTATACAAGAGGTAGAGGCAGCTTATTTTGCTGAATTGTGATGTCCAGAACATTTTTATAGCTTTGAAAAGCAAAATCTGAACTTTTATGTCATGGTAAGCAGCAAACACTTTTCAGATAGTTTTGGATTCTGTTTGTGTTATAACAACTGCTTTATAATTTGCACGGCGGGGAGGAATTGTGTTCCTCCCCCTGTACATTGTTTTTAGGCAAGTCGTGATGGACAAGCTGAAGTAGAAACCTCCAGAAACACATTCAGGATTGCTGTCATTTAGCTGGTACAGACCTTCACCCGCTCTTAAGATTTTTTTTGTGTTAGCCAGCCTAACTAATTCTAGCAAGGAGTCAGTGTGGCTGTTTATGTAAGTCGATGAGATGTTACCCTTGACGCTCCCCAGGTGCGCGTTACTCTGCGCTTTCTGTAAGCACAAAGACCTGACTGTACTAAACTCTGCCGGCTGCTTTCCCACGCAAGATCGAACGCCCCGTGCCCGCAGAGCTCCCTTCGCCCCTCCCGCCGGGCGGTGGGCGCCTCACCGGAGCCGCCCCCGGGGCCGGGGCTCGGGCTCCCTGAGCCGGGCTGAGCCGGGCTGGCTCCGGCTGCACAGCCGCTGGCCACGGGGGCTGCCGAGAAGTTGGGGACAGGAGGTGCCGAGAACGATCCTCGCTCTCGCTCTCTCCGCACGGCCGGGACGCGCTGCCAGACCCATCCCGCGGGCTGCCCGCGGTGCTTCCCGAGCCGGGATCCGCGGAAAGCCCAGAGCCGGGACCCGGGGACTCCCCCCGCCCGCTCTCCGGGACCACGTCAGAGGGACACCGGGCATGAGACATGGCGAGGGAAACGTGCCCGGGGAAGGAAAAGACGGGGCAGGCGGCAGCTGCTTTTGCACCCTCGCCCCTAGGAAGCCCCCGGCGAGCAGCGTGCCCCCCTGCTCCCTCTGCCCGGCTCCAGAGGCGGTCACTTCCCTCGGCAGACCCGGGAGCGGATGGCTCCGGCTCCCCGGTGCTTCAATGCAGATGAAGTGCGAAGAGAGAGGAGCCCGCCGGGATCCCGGGCAGCCCCGTCCGCCGGAGGCAGGATGCTGCGGCGCCGGGGCCGGGGCCGAGCCCGGCC
>VXBX01002588.1:156759-170792 GCA_013400415.1 Scytalopus superciliaris
GGGGCGGCGGGGGCGGCGGGGCCGGGAGCGATGCCCGGGGCAGCCGCAGCAGTGCGGGGCCGCCGGCTCCGCGCACGCCGAGTTCTGCGGCTCCCGCTGCTCCAGAGCGGGGAGAGCAGCAATAGCCGCTGGGAGTGACGATTCAGGGGCACTTCATTCAAAAAAGGTGATTTATTTTTCTTCGAGCATTACAGAATTAGTGCAGGAAATCAATCGCTTTTTTTTTTCCTAAGATCTGAAGTAGCTTAATGAGATAACCTGCAAAAATACAACTGATCACGAGCAAGAAAACATCCTCCTTTCTTTCTTTGATAGTTTACCTGATGTTTCAGGGGTGATTGGACTGACAGCGGAACTCTGCTGAGATATCCCTTCTCCTGTGATGTGTTCCTGCCACCACTGAGAATGAACTGCATGGCATAAACAGGCTGACACTGTTTTCCTCCACCCATTTGATATCCTTTTTTTAGGACCTAAAGTAATTAAATATCAGCAAAATCTACAAGCTAAAAAGAACACTGCTTTTTTTCACTGCCATAAATTTCCATTAGACAGAAAGATACATGCTATGCAGTTTGAAAACCTTCTGCTATCTCCAAGTTTAACCTGCTTGCATAGAATTATAACCAGAGCCAATTACATGAAATATCAAATAATAAATTTCACCAAAAGAAAAGGCCTCTACTAGAAAGCCAGAAGGCTGATCAGAAAGACTGAACAGGACCGTCATTCATTACTAGTGTAAATATGGGTAAATATGGAGATGTACATTCCTTCCCAAGCCAACCCCGACTCTGGAGGATTAACCTTTGAGCCAAGGTAGACCTTCTGAATTTTCATGTTACAGGAAAAGAAAAAAAATTACTACTTTTCCAAATAAGGTGGCATTTCTTTCAGTATATTTCGTTTCCACATGCTCTGTAATCATACACAATGAGGAAAACGTCTCTCAACATGAAAAATTAATCAGAACACAAATGTAAGGAATATTTAAATTAACTTCCTATACCAGAAAGCGATCAAGCAGTGCTTCAGACAGACAGAAGTTATGCAAATTGGTTCTCTTTACTAGCACAACATGCAGCCTAAGGAAGGAAAATCTGTTAGAAACACAATTCAGATTCCCGAGCTCACAGCAAAATTATAATTTATGGCTCACTGTTCCTTTTCACTGGAGTTATGGGGGGAAAAAAGAAAAGCCACCCTGCCCAATTGTCCGTCACAGAAGGACTTTAATGGTGAGAGTGTGGCGTTCCAGAAGACCCCTGCTCTTAAAAAAAAAATCCCCAAACCACAATCCTTCCAGAATCACCCGGTGTAAAACTGGAGTCCTGCTCTGACAATGTTCCACCCAAATGCAAACACAGCCAAGCGGGGTAAGCACCTGGGTGCCTTGTCTGGGCCTTTTAGCTGGGTGTCTGTCAGCGCCCACCTGTTCCTGGAACGCGTCATGGCCACAATTCATGTGCCGTTAATTTACTGAGCCCGCAGAGCAGCCCCCGGGCCGGGGGGTGTTACCGAGCGGACACAGGGGCACGGACCGGGCACAGGGGCACGGGCGGACACACGGACATTGCCGGACACACGGGCCGGACACACGGGCACGGAGCGGCGCACAGGCCCCGCCCCCCNTGCCCCGGAAACACCGGGGGCTGGGAGGGAGCCAGCCCGGGCTCTGCGCTTGGCAGGGAAGGCTTAAAACCCCTGCGAAGTTTAAGTGCTGTCTGTAATGGCAGAGGAGAGCCCTGATACTTATTTAGCAAGCTAATGCGAATATATATGAGCTTGCATTACAGATGGTGAAAATGCTCTTTTTCTAACTTGAAGTTAATTTAATTTCTTGTTAGTGACAAGTCTTGGTAAAAGTAGCCATCGCTGTCTTCTTTAAAGAGTGTAGCTGTCATTCTTTGTTAAAAAGGTGAAAAGAGCTTTTTAATCACCACTTTGAAAGTATTGCCTTTAGCACTATGCGGCAACACCGAGAGCAGTTCCCATGACATGTCTGGAGATCCTACAGCCATGAACTTCAGAACCACCGTATCTGCTGTCTCATCATGACACAGTAATCTCAGAATGATCACTTAATAATTAGAAAAACGACTGTTTTGGCTGGTTATTGCTATTTAGTGATACTATGGGTAGCCTGGAAGGTGGTTGAGTGCATATCAATCATGCACAAATGGTAAGAAAGGTATTTGGGAGGATGATGTAACAAGAAGGAGGAATTCATCATTCTTTTGTTTAGTTGTCATGTGGTACTAACTTTTTTATTTGGCCTGTTTGCCTATTAAACAATCTGTGATCCGTGTGAAATACAGCTGGATTCTGCAGCAAAGACATAGCTGTATCATTATGAGCACCCTTGTGCAAGTAGTTTCTGGAGGGCTTTTAAATAAAGAGTGGCCAGTGTGCACAACTAATCAGTGGAGGTATTTAAATTCATTTGTTTGCAGAGAAATCTGCCTGCTTTCCAGAGTTGCTGGATTTCCAAAAGCAAATACTGGCATTAATTATCAAATATAAATTAGCTTTTAACTCTTCTGTTTGGTGTAGTTACTGTGTGCATAGTTCTCAGTGGCAGAATGTAAGCTAAAATTTTGCAAACCGTGAACCCAGTGTTGGGAGTTTGGGGATGCAGCTGTGTTTGGAAAAGTCAAATACACTGTGGTTTCCCCATGGCCCGAGGGCAGGGGAGTGGTGTACTTTGGAGTCAGAGGCTTGTGCACACCTGCAGTAGAAAAATGAACTCTGACAGTTGCAAAGCAGCAATAGATAGAATATATATATTTAGCACTGTCTCACTTGCCCTCAGAAAGGAAAAGATAACATTATAAATTGCATCAAAATAGGATAAAGAGTTATTTTATTTAAGAGTTATTGTACTTAGCTATTTACTGGGAGGTCAGTTCTAGCCCTTTGACTCAGGGTTTTTTATGCTATTTTAAATGACTGGGAAAGAATATATAGAATTTGTGCTCCGAAAGTGTTATTACTGTATTGTGTCTTTGTGATATCGAGGGTGGTGTTGACTTCTAGTTTGCACATGGTTTTCTGAGCTCTCTGAATTAAGGTTAAGTGTCATAGGAAATTGCTCTTTCATGATACTCCAGGTAGGTATGCACATAGCTATATACTGTTGACAGTGAAGTAAAGCAGCAGCTTGTGGAAGTGCTCCTACCTGTGGCAGAGGGCAGTCGGGCAGTACCTATACTTAGCTCCCAGGATGGATCAGAGGGAAACTAGAGGTCCTACAATATGCATTTAATAAGCTGATTTAGACTCAATAGTTATATCTTGCTATGTTCAAGAAAATCCATAATCAGAATCTTAGTGGAGTTTATTTTGCGTCTGTAGATGCAGAAAAAATGCAAGTGGTGGGGTAGGATCTGAGGATTCCCTGTATTAGTAATGAAGGGCATAAAACTGTTAGTGGTTTGGAGTAGGTAAATGAGAAGAGTTGGATGCATCTTGAAAAGAGAAGTAATTAATATAATAAGTATTTAGCAATTTATTGTAAAGTCTCATTTCTACAATGTTACAGCACATACATTCTTATCTGACTACTTTGTAACTTAAGAATCTCTGCACAAAAAAAACCCAAACCAAAACACCTCAAACCACCCCACACCCTAGTTGTTGCTTGCTTAGCATTGTTCTTTTCTTTAAAGACGGCATTGAAATAAATGAAGTACAATACTTGTATTACTGCTAGAACGCTGTGAAAGAGGAGAGGAAAGGATGTAAATAAACTAGTTTGAACAAGTTTCAGATAGAAGATATGAAGGAAGGATCTTTTGTGGAACGGTATTATTAGTTCACTGGCTCAGTCTGTCCTACATGTCTATAAACCCTTGTATTTCTGTGCAGCTCTGACATACCTATGCTTCAGTATGAAAAAATGTTTTGTAGGTGCGGGACTGCATCCAGAAAACACTGACTGAATGGAGCTCAAAGATTGGACAAGACCTAAATCAGGTGGGAGAGATGTTATGCATGTTATCTGCGTTACATGTGAAATAGGCAAATAGGAACCTAAATACACTTCTAAAATACAAATCAATCTATTAAATTTCTGTAAAAGTACCTGCAGCTCCAGGTGCATTTAGGGAGTATCTCTTAACTCTCGTTTTTGTTTTTTTTTTTTTTAATTAATATTTAGTACATTTGGAGAGGTTAAGAAATATCAAAGTAAGGACGGAATCCTGTGGATGGCAGATAAGACAGTTCTTACAAAATAAATGTTCTGGTCTGTAAGCTTTTAAATTAATTGTTAGACAATTAGAAAAAATTCTGTGTACCTTAGAAGTTTGGTAGCATGCATATTAAAAATCAGTGGAGAATTCTCTAAACTATTGAGATCATAGAGAACTGATGACTATCCCATTTGGAGGGGAACTGTGAAGCTCTGAAACTCTGAAGGGAAAATCTGTTGTTTCAGAAATACTTCTGAAGATGCAAAAGTGGCAATTTTTCCCTTGAGAGATAAAAACTAATACATAAGTCTTAAAGCCACAGACATGGGCATCTGACATTAAGATCTTGGTTGTATTTGCCTGCTTCTCTTTCACTTTGGCTTCTGAAATTCAGCATAACAATAATAGGTTCCCACTAAAATACATTATTTGCTCTGTGAAATGTTAGCATGTTTCAGGAAACGAAAAGGCACCCAAAAAAACCCCAAAACCCAAACCACAACAACAGCAACAGAAACCTAAAAAAACTTTCTTGATTGTTTCTTTGCGTTTTATTACCAGTTCTTGTGTAATGGTGGCATCAGCTGCACATTGCTGCATTCCAGACTGGAGTGTATGAGGCAGTTATTGCTGAATGATTTGTGGAAGAACTAATGATTGCTCAAGAAGAGAACATAAACAAACGCTTGTCTCTGTAAGATGTAGTGATCCATTAAAGTAAATGATTTAGTGTAAGCTAGATTTTACTGTCAAAACATGTTAACTGCATAATTCCAAATTCTGTTTTGAATTATACCGATATCCAATAGTTTAAAAAAAAAAGTTAACTTCTGTTTAAAATGCTGGCTGTATTGAATAACTCAAAGGCTCTCCGGAGAATCTTTTGGTAGGGCAGCAAACATTGCCAGAGTTTTTGGTTGGGGCCAAGTGTTGTACGTGTGTGCATATAATACAAAGTCTCATGCAGGTAAAGACTTTAAAAAGTCAGTGCCAGCTGACATGAAATGTTGGCCTAGTCTTAAACGAGGTCAAGAGGGTGAAAAGTCTGAAACTTTCCTAGTTTTTAGTTTCAAAATTACTTTCTTAAACCTGTATTTTGCAGCATTTTCACTGTAGGTTTTTCAAAGGCTTGTCTGAAATTACAAAATATTTTTATGTAAAGATGTTACCATCCAACGCTCAAACACCCTAATTCTTCTGGGTTTTTTTCAGCTGGTCATGAGACTTTTTTTAAAACAAGGTAGTTTGAATTAGCACAGCACTCTTTTCGCACCGTAAAATCAGAACTACTAAATCTTACTCCAGTAATTCTTACCAGTAATTTGGTTTTGGTTTTTTTTTTTATATTAGGGGCATCTAGGGCCTTTCATATATCTTCGTTTTTCTGACTTCCCCTCAGAGATCAAGAAGCCTTGGGTTGATTTCTTTTTGTCATTGCATTTTTCTACTATTTTTGTTTCTAAATGCTGTAAGGTGCTTTTTAATTTTATTTTTTTTTTAATTTTATAATTCTTAAAAACATTCTTCAGGAACTTACTGTCTCCTCTTGATGAGTTGCTCCTAAGTCTTATGTACTTACTACAGGAAACACTGGAGGTTCTGGAATGTACTGTAGCTCAAGCTATAGAAAAAATAAATCCTGAAGAAAGGGATGAGTTGAAAGTATCAGGTAAGAATGTAGTAAAAAATCCAGTAGCATAAAAAAGTTTCATGTGCAGTCCTTAATAGAATATTCATATATGTGTATTTTTTTGCTGTGTTTTGTAATTGCAAATCCAAATGACACCAGTGCACACCGATGTGCTTTGGGTAATCTAGACGTTGGCTGAGAAGGATTTGAATTAATATTGCAGATTTCAAAGCAACTTGGCATTTTTCTAGTTTAACTTATATCACCTAAAGGTATTTTAAATTTATTTTTTTGAGTCTTTGACTTCTTTTGAAGCAAAATATTACAGATAATACTGGAATTAAGAAATAGCACTGGAAGCACATTTATTTGCATAATTTTTCCAGGTTTTTCCATGATTAACTTGAAGGAGGCAGCCCAAACTAACACTAGTACATTTTGAGTCTCAGTAAGTTGTGAAGAAGTGTGTTTGTACTCCTACTACATTTGAGGTTTTTATACAGGTTGTTACAGTTATTGCTTTGTGTCTTGATGCTTTACAGCTTATAAAATCATCTAACTGGATGATTTCTTGTTCTGAGACTGCATGACAATATTGAAAGTTAAGAGAACAGTGTCTTTATTGGGTAGTCACCTTTCAGAAAGTTGGGGTTTTTCCAATTTTTTAAGTGCTGGTGTAGATTCTAAAAAACCTTTTGCCCAAGAACTCATTAATAGTATATATAGAAAAGTAAATGGCTATATATTAATACCTGGCTTATTTAGTTACTGATTCCAGTTTCTTTGAAAATAGCAAAGCTTTTCATTGTTGGATCACACTCTTCATCGATCAGAGATGCAGTTGACCTGGGTAAGTGTGAAACTCAAAATTGTGGTAGGTTTTCTTTTTTACTCTAGAATTTAGATGGAATAAATTCTAATTTTATTTCAATGAGGTGTATTTAGTCACTGTCACAAGTATATCATGTTTTCCTGTTAAGAGACAGTTAGGTAATCAAGTCTATTTGCACATTCATTCAGTCAGTAAACTTATTAAATGTGGATCACTGTGACCTTGGGTCTGCAAACTCAAATGTGATTCCTTCCTCCAAGCAGGAGCAAGTTTTTATTCTTTCACACAAAACTTGTTAAAAAATGAACAGCATGTGATGTTTTAATAACAGTGATACAGTAGTTCTTGTAAGTTGCCAGTTATTTTTAATATGATAAACTTTGCTACTAACTGTGCAGTGTTTTGGAGATTATTTAGGAAATCCAATAATGCTGCAAGTAGATGATGAAATACTTAAGTTTTATTGAAAATACCATATAATGTCTGTACTGATATATAAAGTTATGTTGGCCTAATGTAGCATTTGTGAGCAGCACTCAACTTTACTACTTGGGAAAATTGTTGGGCATAAGGAGTGACTAAAAAAGAAAGGGCCACATCATTCTTTTCTAGTGACAGTCCAGTTAATAACCTCTTTATTGTAAGCTGTAGTACCATTTGTTAAACATACATTAAGAGAGTCCTTCTCTAGAAGAAAATAATTTATTTAGCTACTTAGTTCTATTTCTTTTGCTGTGCTGAAGAGGCCTCATGACTTGCATTTTTCCTCCAGCTCAGTGATACTCTAAGACTTCCCCTTCTCTCTCTCAAATTTGGTGTGCTTTTAGTCTAACTTCTCACGTACATTAAGTAGTTTTCGTAGCCCATTCCCTGCACTTGAGTTATAGTTCAGAGTGAAAATTACAAATTTTGGAAGAAATTAAGTGAAGGAATAGAGAATTGTATGTCTCCACTGTCTTAAGAGAAAAATATAGCAAGGAGAAAAATCTTCATGCTTTTGTTCATTTTGGGTTGGTTTTGCTTTTTTCTTTTTTTCCCAAGACCTGCAGTTGAAACTTGGTCTTGAGCTGTACATTTGATTCTTTGCTAAAAGACTGTTCTTGACTGCTGATACACTCAGAGTTTCAAATGGTGAATGGGAGGCTAGTGGAGTGAAGCAGGAGGTGTGATTTTTTTTTTTTTTGCTGAGTTTGAAGAGTCATGGTGTTTGTTTGTGTTTCACAAAAGATTTTGCAGTGTCTCTTTTCTTTCTCCTCAGCGTGCTCTGCCCTTGGAGTTGCTCAGTTAGACTCGGTCATTGTTGCCCCACCTCCCCTTGAAGAGGGAACTAGCCTCTCCTTGGAGTATTTGCAACCTTACTGGCAAGAGCTTGAAAGTCTAGTTCAAAACAAAAAGATTGTTGCTATAGGTACCTCTGACCTAGATAAAACACTGTTAGAGCAGCTGTACCTGTGGGCACAGGTGAGAACAAACTTCCTACTCATAGTGTTTCTTAGGACAGAATAACTGCTTGTTTTATTGGCTGACACACTGTTATAAATGGGTTTATATACAAAGTATTAATTAGCCCTGTTATTTTCAACGTTTTTGTGGATGGTCACAATGTTATTCAAGGTGGGGGAGGCTCAAAGTGTGATTGTTGCTTGTTCAGTGTTCTTACATACTGACCAGCAAGGGCTGGAAACCACAGGTCTATTCAGTAGCAGGTTCTTGGAAGTACTGAAGGTTTGAATTTTGAATGCTTTTATATTTAGAAAGGAGTATAAACAGAACACTTAAGCCTTCAGATTTATTTCAGTGACTGAAAATGTAGATATTTGCACTTTAAGCTGTGTTACGAATAGAGGGATTTCGCCTAGGAAAAATGGTGTTTGAATGATAAGCTTAAATGTAAAGAGGAAGACAGACTCTGAGTATTTTGTTGTCCAATGAGACTAATTAATAGAATCATAGAATGGGTTGAATGATCATCTAGTTCCAATCCCCTTGTCACGGGCAGGGACACATTCTGCTAGACCAGGTTGCTCAAAGCCCCATTCTAAATAGCCTTGAACACTTCAAGGGATGGGGCAGCCATTACTTTTCTAGGCAACTTGTTCCAGTGCTTCACCATCCTCACAGTAAAGAATTTCCTCCTAATATCCAATCTAAAGCTGCCTTGACAGTTTAAAGCCATTCTCCCTTGTCCTGTCACCACATGCCCGTATAAAAAGTCCCTCTCCAGCTCTCTCGGAGCCCCTTTAGGTACTGGAAGGTGCTCTAAGGTCTCTCCAGGGCCTTCTTTTCTCCAGGCTGAGCAGCTCTAACTCTCAGCCTGTCTGCATAGGAGAGGTCTCCAGCTCTCTGATCGTTTTTGTGACCCTCCTAGAGACTCACTGCACCAGGTCCACATCCTTCCCATGCTGGGGCCCTCAGAGCTGAGTGCAGTACTCAAATTGGCCCCTAACACTTGAGTGATGGACAGTGGTACTGGTGTGTGCCCATGCTCATGTAAGCTTTATCAGAGAGGGGGGGAAAGCTGCTGCTGTCCAGGGAGCAAGCAGACAGGAAGCCAGAGTGCAGTGAGTTAGCACTCATCTTGCTATGGTGGCACCTGAAGTTTGATCCTACTCTTGTTTTGGCCTCTGTGCTGCAGAGAATTACAAATGTTGGAGTTGTGTACATTAATTAATCATGCAGAATTAATTAGCCTTGCTCAGACTTCAAAACAGTGGTCAAAGACAGATTGTTCAAAGGAAAATTTCTGTTGTAATAGAGGGCATGGAAGAAACAACTACAGTAAGTCCATTAGTATTTTTTCTTGTAAAAGTATTTTGTTACTTTCAGGTGAAACCAAGTAGTAACCAGGTGAACCTAGCTTCCTGTTGTGTGATGCCACCTGATCTCACAGCATTTGCAAAAGAATTTGACATACAGCTGTTAACTCACAATGACCCAAAAGGTAAGACTTTGCCAGTTAAGTTAACAGAAGACTTCTGAATGCATTTATTCAATACAGAATTGGGAATAATATTTCCCTGAACTTCAGAGTTTGTTACATTTGAATGTTGAGCCAAGGATTCTAAAAATTTCTCCATTACAAAGTATCTCTATTAAGTTCTTGCTGTTGCTTCAAGAAAGAGGGGGGAGAAGGCAATCTTTCAGGCTCAGATAGTTTCTTGAAATTGTTTTAATCAGAGAAAATAAAGTAGCTAGAAGAACAACCTTCTGAGAAATTTTTCATGCATATGTTAAAGAAATCATACATTTCCACAAAATGCGGAATGAAGTTACAGTTATATTGCTGAAGATCAGTAAATGACAAATGAAAGTCTACTTGCCCAGGACTTGTCTGTGAAAGAGATTACATAGAAATGTTAATGGTCAGTTGATTTTTGAGTAGTTTGATAATAATAGATCTGTAAAATTACTATGCTTTAAGTAGGATTCTTAAAATAACATTATTACAAAAAGAGTTGTAAATTCTTCACTTGTTTTATGCTGTGATTCATTTGCTAAATGATTGAAGAAATTGGAGGCTTTGGGGCTGTATAATTGAGTTATCAGCTCTCTAGAATATTCTGGAATATTATATTAGTTTCTCTCAAACATGATCTAATCATCTTCACTTTAAGGACACTTTAAATACCTTGCTGCAATAATGAGAAGTCTTCAACAATCTTTAGTTAATTTCTTTCCTACATTCTTCGTTATGACCAATTGTTCATGATGATCATACTTTTCCTCCTTCTCCTTCCTTTCCATTCAGCCCCAAAGAAAAAAATATATGAAGCACTACTTATGAACTACATGCTTCATAGTACCACTGTTACAACTAAGGAATTTCATCAGTGCCTGAACACAATTTATCACTGCTCTGGCAGCATGCAAGATGAATTTCCATTCAATCTGGCAATTTCTGTGTCCTGTGAAGTCCAAAATGCAACATGCACTTTAGTGAATACTTTCTATTGAAAGTCATGAAATGAAGGAGAAGACGATTTGATAGAAAACAGTGCAAGTAGTGATTCCTTTATACGTTGTTTGCTAAGCTTAACTTTTCTCTGATGGCCAGCTGAAGAATATTGAGACTATCCTTTGGGATGACCCCTCATCAAAGAGATTGTTCTCTTGACTAACTTTCCGGAGGAAACTAGGAGGACTTGTACTTGCCTTCCTTTTCTGCTTTCTGGCATTTAAACCCATTTTTCTCAATGCTTTCTTGGCTTGTGGTTATTATGAGCCCAGTTATGGGAGATGCTATAAATGTTGAGCTTCCAGTAACTGCAGAAGTAATTCTGAATGCTCAGTACTTTGCTGATTTCAGCCTTAGGCTTAACATACCTCCAGTGTGTCTAGTGAGCTTCTCAAATTTAATTTTCCTTTTCTCCAGCTAATGGCTCTACTTACCAATTCCATTTGATATTGTCAAAATCTCATTTAATTAGTTTTGTGGGAAATACTCAATGTTCCAGAAAATATGTCCTGAAGATTTATTCCGTAATACTCAGCTGCTTTTACCCTACCTGCATTCTGGAAGAGTGGATCTGTGGAGTATGTGGCACCACTTAAGATCTTTGACTGTAAGAAAAGGCTTCTCTTAGTAAATGTTGCTTTTTGCAGCTGATTACATGGCATTATTTTAAGCACAAATGTCCCTTTTTAACTTTAGAATTACTTCGTGAAGCCAGTTTCCAAGAAGTTCTTCAGGAAAGCATCCAGAACGTGAAAGCAAAAGAGTGGATTCCTTTATGGCTTCTGCGGTATTCAGTCATTGTTAAAAGCAGAGGAATTATCAAGTCCAAAGGCTATATCATGCAAGCTAAAAGAAACGCGTCTTAAAACACTTTTTTTTCCTTTTTTTTTAATGGCTAACTGTTTAAATTTCTTTGGGATGGGGGAACATTGCATTTTTCATAGTAACACTTTTACAGCATTTATAACATTTATAACCAAACATAACATTTATAACCGAAAGTTGTAATTATTTGGTGTGATGTCAGCAGGAGTGTCTGTAGTGTTCTAACAGGATTTTTCTTTCTTAACCTCTTGACCAGTTCATTTAAAATATTAATTTTTTTAAATTGAATTTATCTAGGGTAACAGTTTAAAACATTTTTCTTTTTATGACCAGTTCACTGTAAAAATTACCATTATATTTTAGCTGCCATTAGGTAGTATAGAGAAACATATATTTTTGTTTTTTTAAAAAAACAGATTTCTCTCAAATGATACTTATCTGATAGGTGCATAGATTTCAAGCATTCAAGGACTAGTTTTTATAGAAAATTGTCATCTTTTATGAAAAACTACTCAAAAAAATTAAGCTGGTATCTCATTGCTTGGTATGTATATATAGGCAAGTCAGTTGTTTAATTTATGGGGATGGGAAAATTGGTTTATTTTTAATAGATTGTAAAAGATCTCTATGATTTAGAAAAAAAATGCATCTTCCAAATTACTTTCTGACTGTTACTTGAATTCCTTCTGGCTTCTTTGTGCCTCAATGCGCTTTGTTTAATGTTCGCACAAGTGTGATGGCATTTTTACTGTTTGAAATAGAACATGTATTATTTGTGAATGTTTAAAATAAGATTTGAAAATAAGTGATGAAGACATCTGTTAACAAAAACTGTGCCTGTCTCCTTCTCAACTGTGGCTTGTTTTTTTTGATATTTGTGACCTACACAATCAATTGGCCAAGTAGAATAGACAGTAAATGTTGGTGCTGTTCGTTACAGGATTGTGTAAAATTAATTACTTCTTTTGCAGTTGCCTAAGAAACATTGTTGCTTGAGTGCTATTCAGAAATGATGAAGCAAGGTTTAGCTTGAAGTTAGGTATCTTCCTGATTGGCAGGAGTCAGGTTTTTGAATCCCAGAGAGGTTGCTGCAGCTAAGGCAAGGCTTTTAGTTTAACACAGTCTCTCTATCAAAAAGGCCTTTTCCTTCCCTTGGCCATTAAATCACAGTAGATAGCAAAAGTTCAGCTTGTAGTTCAGCAGGACCTTTGATACAGAGCGTCCAAGATAATAAACTTTGTTTTGATTTCAGATGGGGGCATGACCCCATACGAGTAGTACTCATTAACTTAGTTGTGCATATTTTGAGATTTGGACTGTAAGGGAGCGAATTTTCACCAACAGCTTTCAAATTCTGTCATATAGGCAGCTAGTGGGATTTGAATGCCTGTAGGTAGTGTCTGGAGTATGAGGTTCCTATAGTCCATTCCACTAAGTTAAAAGATGAAGGTTTTTCAAGATACCTTTTGAGTCCTCAAATATCTTATTTGTAGCAAACAGTAGGAAATTTTCTTTGCTTCTTCAGTTCTTTTGGTAAATGAGCGAGATGGGGAATGGGAACTAGTAATGTATCAATAAAAGTTTGAATTTTTTTCTCCTAATCAAAATGTAGTGGGTTTTTTTAAATGTTGGGCCAGTGTGTATCAGAGTTCAGAATTACATGAGTTTAATTTTAAACTTCACTACCAGCTGTGAGCTGTGTGCTGCTGATGATTAACCACTACCTTTAAGTTCTGTCTGTATTTGGCTGATGACATTCTGTATCATATTAAGACATGTGTGTGTGCTCAATTTTATAAACTGAAACAAAACAAGAATTGTTCTAAAACAACGGAAAGGTTGTTCTGATGGCATTATTTATTTTCTTTCTATAAACTGTTAAGTTCGCTTGCTGTAGAAAAGTACCTTTTTTAAGACATGGTATTTCTAGAGTCACCAATAGCATAACGCTTTTATCAGGTTATCACGTTATCTCATTCGCTGGTTTTGCATCAAGGTGGAAGGGATGGCATTTCCTTCCCTGAGAGACCTGAAAGCTTAACTAAACTTTAAATTCTTGTAGGCTTTTAGCTTGCACTTTTCATCTCAATACCATTTTCATCTCAGTAAGAGTATTTAACACTTCTCCAAGTGCCCTGCCCGCCGCGATTCCATCAGTGAGTGGCATCCCTGCCCCGCCCCGGCCGGCGGGGCCCGGAAGGGCGGGCGGCAGGAAGGAAGGAAGGAGGGAAGGGAGGGAAGGAGGAAGGGGAGGGAAGGGGCAGGCGCGGCGGCAACATGGTGAACACCCGGCGGGCGGCGCGGAGCCGGGAGGGGGCGGACCGGGACCGGGACCGGGCGGGCGGCGGCGGCCCCCAGGGGCCCGGGCTCCATCCTGGGGCTGCCGGGCCGGCGGAGGTGAGAGCGGGGCCGGCAGCGGCGCGCACCACGCGGGGCCGGGACCGGGCAGGCCATGGAGCCCCCACGGACACCGCGGGGTTTGCAGCGGGCCCTGGAGCCCCCCCGGGCACCGCGGGGTTTGCAGCGGGCCCTGGAGCCCCCCCAGGCACCACGGGGTTTGCAGCGGGCCCTGGAGCCCCCCCGGGCACCGCGGGGTTT
>VXBX01002588.1:171521-184529 GCA_013400415.1 Scytalopus superciliaris
TTTTCTCATTTTCTAGGTGGGACCTCCTGAAACTAGTACTCCTGTGACTAGGAGGATGACTAGAAGAAGAACTAAATCCATTCATAAACCAGAGCTGATTCAGGAATCTCAATTTGAAGAGCTGGAACATGCAGAAACCAAGTCAGATGTCAGTGATAGCTCAGAGATGCAGATTACTAGGAATGAGAACATAACTGTTCATTCAGCACAATCAGTTGCTGAACCACAAGTTGATGGGGATATGTCAGAAACAGAATCAAACTGCTCTTCTGTGTCTGGTTTCCAGACACCTTTGTTTGTAAGAGTAACACGAAGACGACAGATTGTAATTCCTTATCAATCGGATTCTGCTGACAAAAAAAGACATGACAATGCAGCTTTTGTAAATAAGTTAAGCAAGATTCTGGATGAGGATATCTCTGAAGCTGAGTCTTGTTCCTCTGCTGTTTCTGGTGTCCAGATGCCTAATGTTAGCAGAACTACAAGAAGTAGGCAAAGCAAAAAGAAATTGCAGCCAGATGCAGTTTGTGAAACTCAGAGTGAAGATACTTCTGATGCAGAATCATGTTGCTTAAGTTCTCATATGGAACCATCCATCGCTACTAAACGAATTACTAGGAGCATGCAAATGAAATCACAAGCAAAAAATACTAAGCAGACTGAGAAAAATATTGTTTCAAAAGATGAGAATTTAATTGAGGACACCAATAAATCTAAGCCTATTTCTGATTGTAGATCTGCAGAACTTGTCTCTGATACAGAAGATGCTTCCATTGTTATGGAGGGTAATAAAGAACCTAGTTCACCTAAAAGCAAATGTTCTTCCAAATCTGCTAATACAACCTGGAGTGAAAACACAAAAGAAGAGGTTGTAAATGATGTGACACCCAGCAGTCTTACAAAAATGAAACAAAGTGACAATAAATCACCTGTGAAAAAACCAAGAAAAAACAGACAGTCCATTGAGGTAGACCATTCAGAAGCAGTATGTGGCCAACTACAAGAAGATCACAGTAAAATACTTGAGAGGGAAGGGAAATTAGAGCATGTGGACATTTTTTTGACTGAGTGCCTGAGTCCCAAACAAATACTAGAATCCCAAGGACAAGTAACAGCAAATGAAAATAAAAGAAGTCCAGAAGGCAAAAGAACAAATGCTGAGGCAGATGCACAGCAGTCTTTCATGTGTGCTGATAAATTAAGAAAGAGTAAGCAAGATAGTGCAGTAAGCAGCCCACCAAATGATGTAGCTGTTGCACAGAGAACTGATAGCATTGATAAAAGCAGGGTGCTTGAAATTGGTGCAGACGGTGGTAAAGACCAAATAAAAGAATTTGAGGTATCCCACAGCAGTGAAAGATCCAGCACTGGTAATGATTCTGTTGCATTGTTTTTGAGCAACAGTGAAAGTGATGAATCTGAAAATAATGATGTGGCAGACATAGATACAGTTGATGAGAATCTGTGTTATAAAAAGTCAGATGAGAGGAGTCCTTCCCTCGACAAATCTTTAAAAAAGAGTTCACTGCATGTTGAAGGTCTTTTTGTAATTGATACTGAGCCTGGCATGAGTTCCAGTCAAAAGTATTATCTAGATGAGGTAGACCAAGACAGTGATGCTGAAAGTAAGCATGAAGAAAATGAAAAAGGTGAAGAATCAGATTTGGAAGAGGCTGAAGAAGAATTGATAGATGAAGACGACAAAGATGAAGATGATGATTTATTGAAAAATAAGATTGATGTGTAAGTATCTTTCTGGGAGTAGCTAAAATGTTGCCTAAAATCAAAGAAAGATTCTCCGGACAATTGTAGTATAGTTAAGGCAGAGAGCAAGTCTTTAATTAAAGCACTTGAAGGTGCAGAAAATACATTAGCCCACACACACAGTATAGCTTTTACAGTTTTATAATACTAGCAAATTATCATATCTAATGGATACACACATCCCAAAAATTGTCTGTCCTCAGGGCCACCTTTAGGCCTGCTTCCCTGAATTGGGTGAATGGGTGGGCTCCCATGACCCTCCTTCCACTCTTCATATACCTCAGGACTTCTGTCCTGCTTGGAGCAAATTCAAGGATTCTCAGCCTTCTGAATAGCTTTGGCTAAAGTTATATCAAGGAATGTGCTGGATGTATCTGTCCTAGTACACTCGCTTTAGACAAGATGTATCTTAGCTTGCTAAAGAGTACCTGTCTGCTGAAATTCTCAATGAGAAACAAGCAACGTTTTGGAATTTGGTACAAAAGTATTTCATTGAAAGGTCTATCCTAAAATTACTATAGAAAAGTGCTGAAAGCTGCATTAAAATCTGTGTACTTAGGAACCTTAAGGAATTAAAAGAGTTGCATGTCATTCAAGCATATGGATAGGATATGTGCATTAAGTGCTAAAAGATGCAGAATAAATGAGGGAGCAGTCTCATCACATAAGTCTTACTGATGTGGAAATCAGGGCAGCACATATTATAAAATACAAATCTGGTCCATAAATTGAGGATTTGGGGGTTCTTCAGTTTTTTATATAGCAGAAACAGAACTGACGTTTTTTGGCATATGGAGGCCTTGTATGTGTTCAGCTTGAAAAACAAAATGTGAAACTGGTTTAAACTGGTCAGGCTGACTCAAGTCTCAGTCACAGTTTTCTTAATTGTGGTGGGTTTTTTCAGTTGGAATGTGTATAACAAAAAGTCCAGTAAATTCCTTACACACTGCTTAATTAGATCATTTTTTTTCATCCTAAACAGTTGAATATAATTTTATGTGTCAGTTCTTGTGTGCTGTGGACAGTGAAATTTCAAGGAAACCAGCCTAGCATAGACTGAGAATAATTTAGGTGGGGTGGTACTTCTTGACTCTTGTGGTTCAGCTGCTACTAAAACCCTTTAGTATGCTTCATATGTTTAAAGCATAATACTCCAAGTTGGATAAATAAGTCTTAATAAAATTTAAGAACTCAGTTTTACAGCCTATATTAATCGATAAGAATACAGTGTCAAAGTTAATATGAAAGATCTGTGGAAGTGATTCCACAGGTATTTTTTAATAATAAAGTCTCATTTCATAAAATGGCATGAATCGCCCCAACCTCTGTCACTTACACAGTCTAGATACCAAGACTTAAAATCACTGCAGAACTGAACCTAAATAGGAAGGACAAGAAAAATATTTTTTCTGTTTATCTTTCTCAGAGGACAGTAGAAGGTTTAGCTGCAGGCATGTTACAATATTCTAATAATTAAGTATTTCTCTTCTAGTTTACATCTTTCCAGCAGCATAGACCCTGGTCTGAATATCAAGAAGCTTGGAGGTTTATATATTAGTTTTGATGCAAAAAAGCAGAAGCCTAAATCGAGTGTAACTGAACAACTGAAGGGGAAGAAGAAGGATCAGGTAATGTTTAGTTACTCAGTTATCTGTGAGTGCAGTAACACAAAGATGTTAATTTAATAAGGTTGGCTTGTTTGCTTTTAAAGAAGTATCCTTTTTATGGTTTGCTGTGAACTTCCATTCTTTTTGGCCAAAGTGTGGATTTATGGCTGGTTTTAATGGTAAAAGTTTAAATATACATGACACTTCAGAAACTGAAAAGCAGTGCAAATTCCAGCATTATCTTGTAAAATAAACCAAAGTTGATTATACCTGCAGTTTTGCCTAATGATACATGACCTAAAGGTCTTCTGGTAAGATATTTAGTCCATAGCCAGGATGAATTTCAGTAAATAAAGGTCTGTAATTTTCCTAATTCATTCCAAAGCTTTTGCTATCTCCCTTCTTCGAGAGCAAGCCAACAGCTTTCTGTTGTTGGCCAGGATTCTGTTTTAAAGATCCTTAGTGCACTTTTTCTGGATCAAAGCAGCTCAAGTATTGCATTACAATGCTTCCTTAAATTATGAATGATTCATTTAATAGGTTCTGTAAATACAGTTAAGCGGTAAAATTTTTATCAGTGAGGTGACTGTCTAATGCTAAAAAAAATCCTTACAGCTCTTGCAGAAAAGTGTAATAACTCCAGACTTCGAGAAAAAGGAATGTGTCCCACCTTTCAGGGAATCGCTTCACCAGCTAAAGAAACAACGCAGGGTAAGTGAAGAGCTGATAATGCCTCAAATAACAAAACAAGCTGTGGTAGAACGCTTTGTGCAGGGACTGTGTGCATATATAAGCCTCGCTGGAAATGGAGTGATGAACTGCAGTTTAGTGTCTTTGAGCTGTCCTGTGAAAAGTCCTTTTAGTCACCAGGTCAGTGAAGTGAGAGATAATGTACTGGGATGGTATGACTCTGTCATTGATACAGTGCTGATGACTTCTTTATAATAAGGGTCATAAAACAAACATTTTGAAGGTACATATTTACATCCTAAACACTTTATCCATCTTTTGTAGGAAAGTTTCCTGTTCTATCCCATCCCAGTTCCTGAATGCAAATTAATTTTTCTTGGTATTGCATCCTAGGCGGAGAGAGAGAAAACAACAGGTGACGGCTGGTTTGGTATGAAAGCCCCAGAAATCACAAGTGAACTGAAAAATGATCTTAAAGTTTTGAAGATGAGAGCTTCGTTGGACCCTAAGCATTTTTACAAGAAGAATGATAGAGATGGTTTGCCCAAGTACTTTCAGGTGAGGAAGCAGCAGAAGAGGTGGCATTTTACTGCTGAGGTTTTGAACAGCTGTTTAAGAATGCCTATTCTATGTTTATTTAATCTCATATCTTAATTATTAAACCATTTTGATTACTTGGCTGGAGTTTGCAACTGTTTATAATATGTATGTGTATATGCTGGGCTTTTTTAGTTTTGGCTGATCTCATAGTAGTGAACAAATACCTGACTGAATCCATATTCTGAACCCTCAGAGGACTAGATTTTCACTTTTTTTTTCAAGTGTTAGTCTTTTTAAACAAGCATGTAGAAAATAATTGGCATTTATTTTCTTACTAGCTAATACAGTTTGAATGGAGACACCTACCTTTGTGATCAGCCAAAATTTCTGCTGCTGTAGCTCTCAAGTGGTTTGCATAAGGAAAGAAATTATGAAGGAGCTATAGAAATAGGCTTCCAGCAATTTTGAATACTTAGCATGCATGAGGAAATGTTTTCATTTCTCAAAGTATCACCACTCTAAAGCATGGGGGCAGTGTTCTCTGTTTTGAAATAAGAAAATTTTAGATGGAAGTGTTCCACATAATTAGATCCGTGCAGGTTTGTTTGCACTGCATGAAACATGTACTCCATGTATCTTTACTAGTAACCTGAACTATCAGAGCTGACTGACATGCTGGCTGGAAAAAATCTGATGCATTTCAGGATGAAGCCCTTGTATTAAACTAACTGCTCTGTAGTCATGTAGCAAAAACACCACAGTGACAGAGACAGGAAAGAGTTAAGGTGGTCATAAGGGTTTCCTTCCCGTTATACTTAAAATGTAAGAACTGGATTTTATTTATGAATAAAAGCATTGATACATAGTCCAGCATTGAAAACTGTACAGTCTTAAAGCTCAGACTCTCTTCTCTGCACTATGCAATAAGACCAAAAATGTCTCTGCATACAACATATGACTTCATTATTTTGGAGTTTTGCACTTTAATTAAGTAGCTGTCATTCTGATCTGCTCTGTAAGTGTCTTTACATTTGTCACTGAGGATTTAAAAAAAAAACAAACAAAAAACCTGCAAAATAATCAACATCTTTCTGTACAGTAAGATTGTTTTCATTTTTGTTTTTAGGTTGGAACTGTGGTTGATTCTCCCATTGACTTTTACCATAGTCGAATCCCTAAGAAACAAAGGAAGAGAACAATTGTTGAAGAGCTGCTTGCGGATTCTGAGTTTAGAAGGTATTTTAAAATGGTTTTGCAATTCTAATATTGCCTGTAAGAGAGGAGTATTTTTAACTGTGTAACTTTTTGTTTTATTTGATTCGGCTCGTATGATGGTATTTTTATACTTCAAAGGAAAATTTTTAATCTTTTAGGACTTTGATAGCACTGCCATTAAGAAGGCCTAAGGGACAGGGGATAATTAGACTGAAACAACATGTATTTTATCTTCATAAAAGGGTTTTATCCAACTCGGATTATTACTGTTGGCAGTCACTCTTAAAGACTGATAATTTTTTTCTTGGCAGAATTGATAGAAAAGAGCAGACTGTAATTCTGTCAATGTTGATATTATTTCATTTTATAAATATGTCAGTGTGCCACCTGTCATGGGAATCAAAATTGTGCTAGAAGACTTATTTGAAGATTATGATTGGATTAATTAGTGTCTGCACAACCTACAGTTTTTGGAGCAGATCCTTGAGTTGATCCATTTTGATATTGGTTATTAGATGATGTTAATCTCCACTTCTCTTTTCACATAATTATGTGTTTTCTTTGAAGTAGTGAATGATTTGGGATTATAATGTTAATTTTCTCAGACTTGTACATTAACTATATAATGTTGGGAAGGCAGTTTAGTATAGCTATTTCTTAATTAGTTTTCTGGCTTGACCTGATTTGGAAAGTATTTATTAGAAGGTGTTTTTAAAAATTAATGTATATGAAATTTGATCACTTAATTTACGTTGTGGATAATTAAGGGCTTTAACCAAATACTTCAACCTTAGTGCAGATACCTGCCGGATTTCAGTGTTGCATTTAAAAGCCCCAGTTCTGCTCAGTGCACAGACTGTCATAGTAATCACTGCAGGTCTATAAGAATCTGTTTTAGAGGAGCTAGCAATTCATTCAGTAAGTATATCCTGTTCATTGGTTAGTGCTCATCTTATGTCAGTTCTCAGTCTTGAGTAGAGTCAGGATTATTACCTTGAGTTTGGTGAGAAGGCAGTATAAAATGGGCATAATTTGTTCACAGTATTGTTGAAATTGATGAGTCTTCCCTGTAGCAGTGTTTCAGCAAACTGTCCAAAATGGAATTGTATATGCAGGGAAAAAATCCCTACCAAAATTAGTGATTCTTCAATGCAATTTACTTCTAAAACAAATTTACCTGCATTTATCATTGATCCAGCTGCTGATTTCCCTTTACCTATGCATAAGTGTAAAATCAAAGAAATCTGATTCAGAAAATAGAGAGAACTCAGTTTGGCAAATTATGTGTGTAAAATACTTTCCATGTTATCTTTTCTTGAACTTTGGTTTACCATGCTTAAAAATTATCTATTTTGTTCAGATATAATAAAAAGAAGTATCAGGAGATCATGAGTGAAAAAGCAGCTTTTGCAGCAGGGAAGAGGAATCGGAAGAAGAAGAAATTTCACAATTAAGAATTGAAGAAAAATATCAAGCTGGAACAACTTATAAAACTTTTTACAGAATGCTTTGGTTGTGGTGTTTTTTTCCTTTTTTAAGATTGCAGGTCATGTGCAAATCAAGGTTTAGGGAAATTCTTGCAGTGAGAATTTGGTAGGGAGTTTTATGAAAATATCAGGAATTTATATTTAAATTAATTTAGATTTTAAAATTAATTTTANAATGATCTGAAATTCAGTGCCTTTTATTTTTGTGTATGTATAATATAGATTATAATTTATAAATAAGATACAAAGTACATATTGTTTAATAAATAATATAAATAAGCACTATTTCTCTATAAAATTTTAACACCCATATGTTGCTTTTATTAATTTTTACCATTTGATAATTGTGTAATGATCCTTTTGAAAATAACTTTACATTGACATCCATTTTGTAGGGTGTGGTGTGCAGGCTGTGTCTGGTAGCTGATCTGGCATAGTTCTGAAGCTGAGCAGAGTGAGTCTGGAAGGCCTTTGCTACCATTACAGGGCCACAGATGTCCTCTGCTCAGTTCCTCATTAGCAACGAGTCATAACTTTTTGTGATTGTCAGAACTGTTGTGGTGTTTGGTTGATTTTTTTAATTACCTTGTTATTTTATTGCTGTTACAGTTAGTGTAACTCAGTTACTCCCTTTAGGTAGCAAACAAGATATTTAATAGAAGAAATAAAACTGGTGCTACATTGGTACAAGGTAGATAGGGTGAGAAGGATTTAAAAGTGACTATCAGAGGACCAGTGGTGTTGATTGTTTCCTTATGAATTCTGAATTTTAAAGGTGCAGATATTAAGCAAAAAGTGCTTAATTATGCTCTTGACCAATGTTTTACCATCAAGTTTTCCATTGAGAATGAGAAGTAGGGTTTTTTAAGGATTAGTTATTTGTGCTGAAATGAGCATCATGGTATATATTGGCTGCCAAGTGAAGCTTTAAAGAAATTTTCCACTGATGCTTTGGGGTGTTTTATGTAATTCCAAAGTTGACCATAATGTTTTACTACCAGAAACGGACAGGATCCTAGGGTCCTTAAAAGGTCTTCACTGCCTGCAGATGAATGGTGTCAAAGGAAGGTGAATTAATTGGGAAGTTACAAATGTGTACAAGTGGAACCACCTCTTCCCAGATGTGAGTTAACATGCTGATGCTGTTCTAATACAACTATATGTATGCTAGTATCTTGATTCCCTGTAAATGATAAAAAAGCCAGTAAAAACAACTATGGTGTCTTGTTCTCCAGCTGTTGTGTTGGCCGGCTTGCCAGTCACCTACAGCCTGAGCTGGTGTTCAGCCTCTGTTTGTTACAGCACTAGATACAGCGCTTTTCCTTAACCACCAACTTTCAGGAAAGCACAGACAGGTGGTATTTCAAATTGACATAAGGTTTAAAGTGCTGGATTTCTCTGAAAACACAAAAAACATTTATGAAGTTTTGCCTATCAATTGCAAGTAATATTTTCTTTTAATGGCTGTCAGACATATTTGTGTTAATTTGTAATTCTGCCTTTATTGACTTGAACCATAACTAACAAATTTCTCTGAGATCAGAGGGCAGTAGATAGTATGTTGTTTTTTTTACACGTACGCCTATTGCTGTTTGGGATGTTACTAGAATATTTTATACAGCCAGTATTAATTCCTTCCTCCTGTTTTCTTTTTACTCCCCTTGGATTGTACTAGTATTTCTTTCTGGCCTTGGGGCAAAGACTATCCAGTGGTTATACAGACCAGGGAGTTCACAGTCCATCTCCGTAGTGTTATAACCAAAAGACATGATGGGGATTGGGCTGAGGATGGCTGAGCTGTTGCTGATGTGCTACAACTAGCAGGCACGGTTTGTGAACAAAAGTAAAATATTTCTTCCTTTTTTTTCCTTTTCTCTCACTGTTTACACACTTGCTCTTTTTTCCTTCTTTGGGGGTCTTTAACCTTTCTGTGATCCATTTAGTCTCCTTAAAATACCTAGAAAGGTATCTTCTTATTGTTGCTGTTTTCCATGTGATAAAACTATTTTTGATCTCCTAATTTTTAAGAAGTTCTATCACAGGTGCCTGCCTAGGTAAGTCTTGTTGAGACTCGGAATCCTGCCACAGTGCAAGTCGGAAGGGACCGTGAGAGCTCGTCCTGCCCTGCCTCCTGCTCAAAGCAGGGTTAGACCAGGTTGTTCAGGGCTTNTTTAAATTTTACCTTAATGTAAAACAGTATCTATATAAAAGCATATTGTTAAATCCGAGTACAAAATCCAGCTTCATTGGTTGTAGTCTCAGGCTTTAGTCCTTACATCAATTAATTAGTAAACTCAAAGTCATATGTGTAATTCACTTTGGCACATGCTGTGTGCCAGAACAAATTTTGCCATANACCTGTTCATATTCAGTCGGATAGAAGGGTTATTATTGACTGTTGAATTGCCTCTTGGCCTTCGCATCGCTTTCTTTTTTTAAAATTACTCCATAAATTTGCAACAAGCAGCATCTATCCAATTTATTGTGCTTGCTATAATCCTTCACTTTTTTTCTCCTGACTGTTAAGCATTCTGAAATACTGTATTGGCTGTGCAGTATTTCCCTCAACACCCTTTCCATACAAATATATTGTGGAATTGTGTTCTTGTACTTTTCTATTAGAATCTGTTACACAGCCAGTATCTCAGGAGAGCTGTCCTTGTGTTTGCCTCAAGAAAATGCCCGGCTGTTTGAACCTGCAATTTTTTAACAAATATTTTTGGACTGTAGTCCTTAATTAGCTTTTGCATTTTTAGAGTATTGATTATGTAAATATTACTTGCAGCATGCAAACGCGTATATGTCAAAGCCTCTGCCTTCAATTTTTTTCAGTAGGAACTAATGAGAATTTTATCAAGCTTAAATACAAAAAGTAGGATAGAAGGCAGTATTTGGACTGAAATACATTAGAAGTGACTGAACAAGGAGAAACATTTTGTCTTCTGTCATCTGATTTAGCTGCTTTTTATGAGTTTACTGTAGAGAGTGTTTGTTTTTGCTATTTGCCAGTTCTGAGGAAGTCTGATGTGTCAGGGGAGGGCTGTATTTTACAGGTGGATGGCATTTTTGAGTGGGTTACTGTGCTGCAGAACTGATGGTTAATGTGCCTGATGGTGTTTTGTTTTCAGTTTTTCCTTTATTGTTGTCAAATAAGCATTATTACTGTTGGAAAGTTACACGTGCAGAATTCAAAATAATTTATATTAAAAAACAACAAAAAATTTTGAATCATTCGGGAATAATAGATTAATTTATAATTTATTCCCTCCTGCACAAAGTCAAGGAGGTTTGCTTAGTGCTGCTAGGGTCTTGATTTACCACCTGGTTTGATTGCTGTTACTAAAATGGCTCTTAGTTCTCTATCGGTAGGTGTGTGTCAGAAGAGATGGTGTTCCCTGGGCACTCTTCAGTTCTGTCTGCTGCGTTTTGTGCGCTGGTTTTTTTTGCTTGAAAGTGACCGGTAATTTATCATGGTGGCCGATTGTAGCTGAGGTGCCTCCGGGAACGACACAGTCTTGGCTTTTCCGAAGAGCGTGCAGGAGGCGCAGCGGCCCCTCAGGCCGGCGCGTGTNTTACACGTACGCCTATTGCTGTTTGGGATGTTACTAGAATATTTTATACAGCCAGTATTAATTCCTTCCTCCTGTTTTCTTTTTACTCCCCTTGGATTGTACTAGTATTTCTTTCTGGCCTTGGGGCAAAGACTATCCAGTGGTTATACAGACCAGGGAGTTCACAGTCCATCTCCGTAGTGTTATAACCAAAAGACATGATGGGGATTGGGCTGAGGATGGCTGAGCTGTTGCTGATGTGCTACAACTAGTAGGCACGGTTTGTGAACAAAAGTAAAATATTTCTTCCTTTTTTTTCCTTTTCTCTCACTGTTTACACACTTGCTCTTTTTTCCTTCTTTGGGGGTCTTTAACCTTTCTGTGATCCATTTAGTCTCCTTAAAATACCTAGAAAGGTATCTTCTTATTGTTGCTGTTTTCCATGTGATAAAACTATTTTTGATCTCCTAATTTTTAAGAAGTTCTATCACAGGTGCCTGCCTAGGTAAGTCTTGTTGAGACTCGGAATCCTGCCACAGTGCAAGTCGGAAGGGACCGTGAGAGCTCGTCCTGCCCTGCCTCCTGCTCAAAGCAGGGTTAGACCAGGTTGTTCAGGGCTTTATAGAGTCAGGTATAAGCCTACAGGGATGGAGACTGTCCATCTCCCAGAGCTGCAATGGTTTGACTTTCCTTGTGGGAAAAAAACCAAACCTGTTCATATTCAGTCGGATAGAAGGGTTATTATTGACTGTTGAATTGCCTCTTGGCCTTCGCATCGCTTTCTTTTTTTAAAATTACTCCATAAATTTGCAACAAGCAGCATCTATCCAATTTATTGTGCTTGCTATAATCCTTCACTTTTTTTCTCCTGACTGTTAAGCATTCTGAAATACTGTATTGGCTGTGCAGTATTTCCCTCAACACCCTTTCCATACAAATATATTGTGGAATTGTGTTCTTGTACTTTTCTATTAGAATCTGTTACACAGCCAGTATCTCAGGAGAGCTGTCCTTGTGTTTGCCTCAAGAAAATGCCCGGCTGTTTGAACCTGCAATTTTTTAACAAATATTTTTGGACTGTAGTCCTTAATTAGCTTTTGCATTTTTAGAGTATTGATTATGTAAATATTACTTGCAGCATGCAAACGCGTATATGTCAAAGCCTCTGCCTTCAATTTTTTTCAGTAGGAACTAATGAGAATTTTATCAAGCTTAAATACAAAAAGTAGGATAGAAGGCAGTATTTGGACTGAAATACATTAGAAGTGACTGAACAAGGAGAAACATTTTGTCTTCTGTCATCTGATTTAGCTGCTTTTTATGAGTTTACTGTAGAGAGTGTTTGTTTTTGCTATTTGCCAGTTCTGAGGAAGTCTGATGTGTCAGGGGAGGGCTGTATTTTACAGGTGGATGGCATTTTTGAGTGGGTTACTGTGCTGCAGAACTGATGGTTAATGTGCCTGATGGTGTTTTGTTTTCAGTTTTTCCTTTATTGTTGTCAAATAAGCATTATTACTGTTGGAAAGTTACACGTGCAGAATTCAAAATAATTTATATTAAAAAACAACAAAAAATTTTGAATCATTCGGGAATAATAGATTAATTTATAATTTATTCCCTCCTGCACAAAGTCAAGGAGGTTTGCTTAGTGCTGCTAGGGTCTTGATTTACCACCTGGTTTGATTGCTGTTACTAAAATGGCTCTTAGTTCTCTATCGGTAGGTGTGTGTCAGAAGAGATGGTGTTCCCTGGGCACTCTTCAGTTCTGTCTGCTGCGTTTTGTGCGCTGGTTTTTTTTGCTTGAAAGTGACCGGTAATTTATCATGGTGGCCGATTGTAGCTGAGGTGCCTCCGGGAACGACACAGTCTTGGCTTTTCCGAAGAGCGTGCAGGAGGCGCAGCGGCCCCTCAGGCCGGCGCGTGTCCCCTGGCGGGGCCGGGGGGCCGTGAGGAGCCGGGCCGTGCTGAGCCGAGCCGTGCTGAGCACAGCCGGGCCGTGCTGAGTGGGGCCGTGCTGGGCAGAGCTCCATGACGGCAGAGCGGCTCCGCTGGGGCCGGTGCTGCTGTCCCCGCCCGGTTCCAGCGCTGTCGCTCCGCCAGGCCCGGCGAGCCCCGCTAAGGGGAGCGGCCCGCAGAGCCGCGCTCTGAGGTAAG
>VXBX01002588.1:184885-217144 GCA_013400415.1 Scytalopus superciliaris
TGCGCTGCCCGAGCGCCGAGGCCGCGCCGCTCACGGGCACCGGCAAGCTTGACCTTCGGCAGCGATCGGTATGAAATAGCTGTTGGCATCCCGCTCGGGCGTTCTCAGTGTCAATCCCTGTGTTCGGGGGGATCTGATTATATTCCTCAATTGCCTTGTATTGGTGAACTCTTCCTCCAAACGTCCATAAATTCCCAGCAACACCCCGCCCGCCCCGCCGGCCTTCCCCAGTGGATTCAGTAAAACAAGACATTCCCTTAAAAGCTGTAGTTATACTCTGAAACGAGTCTATGATACTGGGGTTTTTTAAATCGTAAGTAGGCATATGAGAAACCCCAAGAGCTGAGTGTGAGGTTGCTCTTTCTTTAACCCTCCCCAGCAGTATATTCCAATCAGGAAGCAGGAAGCGAATGCAATAGACATAAACCAACGTGACTGGGACAGGCAATGCACTTGCCTTTGCATGCAGGGCAGAGAGCGCGAGTGAGATGGATAAGCGGGGTCACTCGGGCACACGGGCAGCGTGTCCCGTGATAACGCAAAGCCAGCCCCGGCCAGCAGCGAGGCAAAGCTCATGAGCTGCTGCTGACTAAATAGCTCCTACAGTGCTGACCAAAGAGGGGGTTGCTGGAAGGGTTCAGGAGTTACAGCACGAACCAGATGGGAGGTGCACCCCCCAAGCTAACAGACTCTTGTTGAGCCAGACCAAGAATCACTAAGTTGTACAAGGCTCAGAATAGGTCTGGTTGAATTTGCGAGCTCTGGCTCCATACGGTCCAGCCACAGCAGTTCTGTTATGGACAGAACTCTTTGTAGCTGCCCTTGGTAAAGGAATGCAAAGTGTGGGAAATTTGAGTCCTCAAAGACCTGTACTGCATAAACCCCAGAAATCTTGTTTTTAAGAACTGAGTTGATCTTCAGAATAATAAGTTTAAATTAATGTTTGTGCAACTCAAGCCACTTGTAAGTAACTAAGAATGACCATAAACACCTTATAGTTTGTGAATACCTGGGCATGTTTATCGTGGGGTGAAGGGAGTGTTGGGACCTCACCAGTATGATCTGGTAACATGGTACCTTTGTACAGCAGATGGTAAAGCATCAGAGTTTGCTGTCAGAAAACTGATTCTGAAGCTGTGAGAGTGAAGAATTGTGACACGCGTGTGATTGTTACTTCCTCTCGTGTTTTCGTTTTGGTTAGCTGATTTATAAAGGTAGGTAAAGGCTATTCGTTCTGTTCATGAGGAGGACTGACTGTGGAGATGGTTGGAAATTTTCCAGAAACATTTCAAATTATTCGAGTCAGTTTGCTTTTTTTATTCTGTAAATGTGGTCCCAATGCAAAATCGACCTTTGCGTTTGGGCAGCAGATGGAGCTGCTGCATGAGGAAACAGGTCAGCTCTTGGGTCATGAACTCACAAAATGTGATATGTTAGGCAAAAACGCAGATCTGATTAACCTTTGCTGGCGCCTGGACCTGTCCTTTGGACTTTCCCTTTTCTGGGAATGTCTGAAGTCCACTTCTGTTGCAACCTGGCTCTTCCACTTTATGCTCTGTTCCGGGGAGCCGAAGTTGCTGGGAATACAGTTGTGCTGGTTTTAGTTACTGGCACTTAGGGAAATTCTGCTGAGCTCAACTAGGTGCCGTTTTGCTGAATTTAAATAGGAAGAGAAACTGAGGTAAGAATACCCTGACACAAGACAGCAAATGCATCAATGGCAGGCCAAAACCAGCACTGTCATATGGCACTCTTATATTGATTAAACTAAAAAACTAGAAATTATTGATGTAATTGAAGCGTTCTTTGAGAGACTTTTTACAGCTTGGGTTTCAACATTAACTTCTGTTAATGTACTGTAGTGCTTAGTACTGTATATCCAATTACTTTTGGTAAGATTTGAGCTTAAACTTTTCTTAAAAAGAATTTTCAAATTTGCAGCACTTCCACAGATATTTCTTGGGAATACCATCATCTTTCTCTAAGAACAAGTGTAATTAATACACTTGTTGGAAGCAAGAGGTCAAAGAAGGCTGCAGGCAAAGAGGCTGTTATGTGTAGATCACCTGAATGGGACCCTGACATAGCCTGTGTATTTCAGGTTCTTGTCTTTCTCTTGAAGAAGGGATTATTCCAACCCTACTGCTATAATGATTCACTTGTATAATGCAGCAAGAGAAAGCACTCTTCAAACTGGCAGGAAAAATACTTGGATGCACAAGGTCTGAGGATACTGAATATAACTCCTGAACTTCTGGATTCTTATTCCAGCTGTACAACTACCATGCTGTGTGACTGCAGGCAGTCTGCTGCATTTTCCTGTCTGTAAAATGTAGACAGCAAATGCTTTCTTATTCCACGTGCTGTTGTGCAAGTTAGTCATCTGCAGGGTAACTTAAAAAACTGAGATGAAACTTCCTCTGGAAATTCCCTATTATTGTGTACTTTATTTTGTTTGTCAATTCATTTGTATCAAAACTGAATGTCAAAAGGTATGTAATGGAATCTACACAGATGCCTTAGCTACTTTTTAACAAGTTTCCCTTCTTCTTTGAATGAGTTTACTAAATGCTATTGGCTGACAAGAGTTTCTTCTGTTGCCTGTTTATTCAGTTACTTCCCCAACTCAGTTACTTGGTTCTTCATTTTTTTAGAATGAAGCACTCATCTTGTCCTAGGAAACTTGAGACACTGATAAGGAGTATGCTGCCTCTGCAGCATAGCATCTTTTTCACTAGAAACCCAACAGCAAGTATACAGATTTGGTCTCAGGAATTCCAAAACAATTGAGAGGAGTCGGGCATGTTTGTTCAGCATACGTGCTAAAGTACAGTACTTTGAGATTATTAATATATTAACTTTGCTCATCATCAAGTGTGCAGGCGAAAAGCAAGAATTTGAATGCACAATTAAAACATAATTAGCCTGAAACAATTTAAAAAAAACATTACCTTCTCCTGCACTGTTTAAATGCAGTATTAGTTTTCTGTCTTCATCCATGTGCTCTGGGAACCATGTGTGGTGTTTAAGCAGTGGTGCAGTGCAGTCATTTGGTTCAGTGCACGTAACAGGAATGTTTTGTAAGTGAAAATACTGGGTTAACTTCTGCTTTCATTTGAATCATTCTGAATCTGAACTAAGAAAACAAATAGCAGAGTTATTTCAAGGCTATATCAATGTTAGTAAGAATATAATTTGGCCCAAAGTGTTTTGCTTTTTGTAATGGACAGAGTCATGATGCTCATGTTAACAGAGAAAACAGGTAATTTTTGCCAATCTTTCTTTTGAAGATGTCCCTGGTTGATAAATCCAGGCTTTAAGTGTTGTAACTGGCTTTCAGGTGAAGGAAAAAAAAAAGGCTTTTAACCTGTATTGATTGAGACCTTTTCTGATAAAGGCTAGAAAGAGAAATGGCTGCAGACTTTGATGAGGGATATGTTAATATCATGGGGTTTATTGCTCTTTTTAAATCTCCCAGAATGTGGCATTAGTACTTTGTAGACTATTTTTCTTGACAGCCAAAAGTTTTTGTGGAGTCAGAGTGTCCTATCAACTGTTTGGATTATCACTGGCTGCAAGTTGTGTCCCTAAGGTTGGATGTGTGTAGTCACTGCCATTTCTGGAAAGCGCTTTCCAAGCATCTTCTAAAAGGATGACAAGCTTTTATTCTTGTTTAAATTTTGCTTTTCACTCAGTAATGAATGAGTGACTAACTCAGCATACCATTTGCATACTGACTGATCTGATTGCAGAAACAATACTATTTAAAAATCATGCCCTTTTGTCACTCTTTTAATTACAAATATTATACATGCTAAAAATCTAGCCCTGGATTATATGTACGCTTTTCTCTGGGCTCCAGCAAAATTCTACTAGATCTGTTTCAAATGTATGTTCATTTCAGTGTACTGGAAATTTTCAGCAAAATTATCCCTCTTGGATTTTAGAACCAGTAAATGTGAATTGTATTTAAAAGGTTTATTTGTAAATTTGCTTCATTTACTTGAATATTCACTTAATGAAACTGGATCAGAATTCATGAATTTGATTTTTGTAGCTAAGATCATTGTGCAATACGAGGTAATGGACTGGATGGCAGGAATTCCCAAATTCTAACCCTGTATTTGTCTTGGCCTTGCAGCATGGCTTGGCAAGCCATTCACATTTTTTTGTAGGTAAGGTGAGGGTGATAGCCAGTTCATGTTGTGCAAAATTTTAGCTCTGTAATATTTCTGTGGAATTCACTAAGTCTTCAGTCAGTATCCATGGCCCTTTAACAGTATGAAAACATTCTTCATCTTTCTCACTCTTCTACTCATTTACTCCAAGTGTGAAGGAGATGTGACTGAGCACCAGACCCTGCACGGGCACAGTTGTGCAAGGAGGATGCTCAGCAGCTCCTGGTTCACATGGTTCACACACACAGTGAACAGGGAAGATGATGAAGCACTTGCACTACAAAGGAATTACCTATGGATTCTCTGTCTCCTTTGAATGGAAAGATGTGGCTAACAGGACATCACTACTGCCTTGGGTCTCTTACATCCCTCTGTGCTATCTGCCAAGAAGGAAACAAATCTCATCCCAATTTACCAGAGTTACAGAAACTTCAGAGTTACTTCTTGTAAAAATGAGCATTCTCTTTTACGCAGGTAGAAACCTGAAATTATTTTTATAGTCAGATAAGATGTTGGGGGGTGGGGGGGTTTCTGATACGATTGTTACTAGAGTGTAGATCAGAGATGCACAGCAGCTAAGGAGCCAACTGAGGAATAGGAGCTGTGACAGGAGGTGAGCAGGCTTTGTACCATCAGGGAAAAAAAGAAGAGATAATAGGAAATCAGATGGAGAGGCTTGTTATTTCTGGCAAGAGAAGAGAAGGCTCATTCTCTGTCTGCAAAAGTGCAATCACAGAACAAGTGTGGTGGCCTGGGAAGAGATGAGGATGAACAAGGACTGTCAGGGGAGGCATCAGAGCCAGCTGAACCTAAGCCAAGCATAAACAAGAAGAGTAAAAGACAGCTGATGGGTATTGGAGATTCCCATCTGTAGGGAATGGAAACACTCATCTGCTACCTTGCTGTCATGTTGTGGGATGATTTGTGAGAGCCAGGATCCAGGATACTGCAGAGAGATGGTCAAGGCTTGTCTGGTCCTTGGACTGTTGCCCTTTGTTGAGCACCTGCATGGGGGACCAAGGACATATCAGGAAGGATAGTGAAGCTGTGGGGCTGAGGGTGAAGGTTACAGGGGCCCAAATATCCCTTCAGTCCTTTCAGTGAACAGAAGAGGCTTGCATAGGAAAGCACACATCCTGAGGAAGGGTTATTGTAATCTACAGAGAAGTGATGATGTGGGGCCAGTACAGAGGTGTCCTTATGATAGGGGAGGATGGCACTCTTCCTCTGTGAAAGCCAACACAGCTGGGGGCCTATCCTGAGTGCCTGTAAATGCTTGCAGTATGGGAAGAAAACAGAAGGAACTTGAAGTTTCTGCACAGTTGGAAAACTAAGATGTCATTGGGATTATGAACATTAGAAATAGCATAGCAGTTACCTGGAATGTATACTTTAGTTAAGACTTTCTTACTAATTCTTAGCCTTTTAAAATTCAATTTGATGATATCAAATAGTTCTATAGAAAGCACAATTTTTTTTTTCTCAGCCATGGTGGAAGAACATTGAACTAACAAGTGATTTTTATAGCTAGTCCTTGCGTAGTCGTTGCTCTATATTCTTCCTTCCAATTTTTGTCTCATAAAACCAGTCATTGAAGTTAATGCAACTTATCACCCAGCAAAAGTTACAGTATGAAGAAACAAAAAGCAGCACATCAAAGGGTCTTCTGTGCAGACAGAGCAGACACAAAGGCTTCTTTGTGATGAATGTGCAGAGTTAGCTCTGCCACTCTAAATCAGTAGTGAATTTTCTTCAATTCTAGCATTGAAGTAAAAGAATGTCCTTCGTTCTTGAAGAGGGTTTTGCTTCTATTTCCAAAATACTGGCAGGCAATAAGCATTGATTTACCAACGAAAAAATTAATTTTCTCTGTTTAGGATTGTGATATACTTTTATAGAAGTTTATCTTGGTTTAGCTACCAGTCATTTCTGCAGCAAAGTGAGACAAGCAGCCTCCAGAGTTAGTGATATCTGCAATTCATAGGAATCACTGATAACAAGACCCCATATTTTTTTGCCACATCCACCATAGCAATAATGTTCTTATTGTTATATATGACTGTAGTTAGTTTTGTAAATATCAGAGTTTGCAACCACTAGGGTGGGGAATTCAGAAAAGTAATCTGAAAAAGCCAAAAGAAATGCCATCAGAGCTACCATCCAAAATTAGAATAGACATTTACACCCAGAGGAAGTCAGGGACATTTCAGTCTTGTTTGATACAAGTCACCTTTATTCCATAAGTTTGCTACAGAATTATCACTTGCTTTTGTTAGTCTTGTGATGACAAGATATCCTCTTGTCTGTCTAAAAGTGGGAATGTGACTTCTTAATTTACCTTCAAGCACTAATCCTATTCATACCTAATTTGGAAAGGGAAAAGGCACTTTTTGTATTTGGTATTAATTGCTGTATAATTGCTCTTGGTTACATAGAGGCCTTACATTTTTTGACTGACAGTTTTGCATCTTGTTTGTCAGCAATGCAGTTATCTACTAGAGATAGATGTGTGTTTTATGTTACCAGTCAGAATGAGAAAAAGTGAAACAACATTTGGTGAAAGTATGAGAAATGGTATCTCTAGGCGGGCTGGACACGGAACTTTCACACGGAGTTAAAATGGAATAGTTCAATCTGGCAGAGGCATTACTTTGGAATCCTTGGAACATCTGAGAGTACAGGTGGAAAAAAGAAGCTGCAAAGAAGAAATATAAAGACCTGGGCTATGGAGAATGGAAGTAACATTGATAGTGCTAATAAAATTTTGGTAGGGGGTTGGCTTTGGTTTGAGATTTTTTTCCAGAGTCTTCATTCTTGCAGTGCAGAATGGGTTTGAGGTGTGTGCAGCTAATCTGTGGTAGAACATGATGAAAGCAGTGGTAAACAGCCTGTACTAGTTTGCTTCTTCATAAAATCAGAAATTGAGATTGTTTTTCAGTCTCTGTGCTAGCAGAGCTTGTGTACGTACATCCAGCATGGGAATTTACACCTGCAAGCCATACATAGCTTAACTTCAATATAATTACATAAATGACAAAATCATTAGTTTTCAACTCATGGATTTTAACATTCCTGACATCATAACTCTCTTTCTTTGGATCATACTTAAAAGCAATCTAAGTGACCTGTTGATTTGCTCCAGGAGATACTGGTTTGTTATGGTCCCAATAAGGAAGACACTCAGACTATAAAGTATTGCTTAAAGTACCATTTATTGCAGCTAACACTGTAAAGAAAAAGGATAACATAGGTAGTTTTATGTCCTGCCAGATGCTGAGCTGTGTGCTATTGAACAGGTCTCAAATCAGAGCCCAGCATGCTGGGCAGATCCTGTCCAGGAAAAGGTCATCTGACATTTTGGTCTTTTGAGCGCGTGTAGGATGTTTTTGAAACAATTCTACTTCTCACTTCTGCTGTCAGACAGAAAGCCAGTTCCCTGAAGGACTGTTTGCTCACTTTTAGATACAGACAAGGACACCCAGGCGGTGTAATCAGCAGCACTGAGTGGGAGCTGCCTGTGGGCTCCTCTGTTCAGCTGGCTGGCCGGGTGTCCCGCAGCCCTGGCAAATGTGCCGCTCAGCACGGGGCTCACAGCACCCACCTACACGCAGCACAGCACTGGCCTGTGCCTCAGGTGGGCATCACTGACCCCTCAATAAACTGATCTTCTGGTTACGGGCAGTACACCTGTGACTGAGGAAAAAAATCCCTTGGATAAAGAATTGTTAAGTGATGCAGTTATACATGTAGGTTTTGAGAACATCAGAGTTTTTAGGACAGATATACAACCTAGGTGAGTAAGGAGAGATCCTAACTGCAACTTCTAAGTGGCTTCCATAATCTAATAATAATAATGATGATAATAGTAATAATGCATGACAATAATACATGATAAAATATAATGTGATTCCTGGAGTAGTTAAGTTTACCTCTCCCTATTAGTCTGTTGAGCTCTGGACTGATGGAGGATGTTTTGAGTTTGTGCATAGTTTTACATTTGTGTAAAATTTTGGGGTTTTTGTTTGTATTTTTTCTTTCTTCCAGTATATAAGTAAACTTTTTAAAAATAATTTTTCAATAGGAAATATTTTTTAAAAAGTAGCCTGCAAAACTCTTCAGCAGAAAGCAGGAATTTCTTATTTTATAATGGCTCATTAGCAAATAGGTGGCACATTTTTCACTTAGGAGAAAAGTAATAGCAAAAATTAAAAATATGTTGTGAAAAAATGTACTCAGCACAATATGCAGCTTCTACTTGATTTAGGGAGGAAAAAAACCTCAACCTCAATGCTCAGTTATCATCACTGTGATTCATCAGCTGCTGCCTTGGGCAGGTCTGAGTGCTGATTGGGCACAGGACTTCTCAAGGTGTGTCTTTTGCCAAGAAGCTTTTGCATTCGAAGAGCACACAGTAGACCACGATAGCCTCCTTCTATGGTAAGAACTGTTGTATGCCTATTTATTGTTATGTTTTATGTCTATTCTTATTGTTCTGAACAGTGCTTGGTGGTTAGTAACAAATAATTAGGTGTGCTAGCAGACATTTCCAAACCAACTTCTTGTGGGTTTAAAATCTGGAAGGATCTTAATCTTGGATCTTAATTATGGCAGCTGTTGCTCAATATGCTAGTAATGTTTTTTAAAATTCTGAATTAAAATAAATGTGATTATGTAATAGTGAGGGGTATTCTCAAATCCACAGAGAATTAGATTTAAGTATTTTTTAAAATATTGTAATATTCTGAGACATAAATGTTTATAAGATTCTATGTGGTCTTTAGTTTTCCTAAAAATTGTATGTGTTAACTATTTGCAAGTTAAGTAATACAAGGAAACTTCCTTCTCATGTTGTACTATGTTCAGGGGAATTTTATTTTTTCAGAGATATGAATTGACTTGATATATTTTTTGTCAATTTATCAGTCTAAATTATTTGGAAGATAAAATTAATCTTACTTTAACATATATTTTCAGTTGGCTTTGAAAAAATAATGGAGAGTCTTGAGGAAAAATACAGGAATATATTGAATACATTTTTGTTTTGTAATTGATAGTTTTGTGTCAGCTTTACCATCAAATGAAAACATGCAGTCATGGCTTTGAGAGAGACACACGGGGACTGAAAAGATTTAAAACATGCTACGTGCACAAGTTTGCACGTAAATGTCTGTGATCTAATACTGTTGGAGTATGGTAGAAAAGGCTCAGGAAAACAGCAGCTGTAATACCCAGTTGGTGTAATGTCTGCTTTCCTACTTTTACAGCAGTAGTGCTTAGAGCTCATTTCACATGACTGTACTTGTTTCTGCTCTTGGAAAAATGTTGTAGTCATGGCACAAGCACCAACTTCTTTGTGAGGGATGATAAAGTGAACCATGCTAAAAAGAGGTTTTCATTTTAATATTGCATAGTGAAGATGTTAATCTTAGCATAATATATAACTGAAAACAAAGAACTTTTTAATTAGAAATAACTGATTTTAAGAGATATTTAAGAAGTAACTCTTGCACCAAACTGTATCAGAAATACAAGGATTTGCTTAGATATTCAGAGAAAGGTTTCTTGCTATTGAATTACATAGATTAGGTTGTAATGCTTCTCCATATGTCTTGGTTTTAAAGCACTAATTCTGTGCTTTAGTATAACAGGATGCTGTTTTTTATGGACATCAGGAGTGTCTTCACAGTTAGTAATGTTAGAGTGGATTTTTGCTCAGAATTTTAACTCTCAGCACCAGTCAACACCAGAGGGTGCCAAAATGCAATACAATATTCTCAATATCCTAGTAAAATAGTGATATGTACATATTATACCTTTTCTAAACATTGTTTTGATCTCTCCCAGCCTTTTCTTGTTTGCACATTCACCAATGTGATACTGTAATACCAGCATACTCCTGGTTCTAGTTTTCCTTATAATGACAGCAGCACATTCCTCTCACCAGCAGCTAGCACTGTCAAAGGAAGATTTTTAGGTATGCAGATAAACTTTACTTAGCTACAACAGCAATTCATGTCACTTGTGTCATGTTCTTGTCTTGCTTGTCCTGGCCTTAGTTCTACGTGCAGGGGTCAGAGGGTGGTTTCTATTTATATATGCCATGCTGTCAGCAAAGGAAGAAGTTAGTAAGAACTTTGAAATGCATTAGTCATTCTTGGGCAAGACCTCATGGTGCAATTAATTTTACAATTCCCTTATTTATGCGATGGTTTTGTCTAGGGTGAAGCTTTTAGGATACATGTGTGTTCCTCTCTTCAAGCACTGTTTCCTTATGCTGCAGTAGAAGGGGAACCTGAGTGCAAGTACTATTGAAAGAGGCGGTTGCATTTTATGAGTTTAGAAATTTGACTTCAAGAAATAAGATGTTGTGTCTTTGTCACTCAGATGGCAAAATTATAAGATACTCAGAGTGAATTACATATATTTAGTGGGTTTTGCTTTCAAAAGATAAAGCATACCATACCTTATAGTCCCTACTGTTGAACCACCACAGTGTATTTCTAAAGTTGGTTATGTATCTGGCTAAAGAATACTCTCAGACAGCATTTGTCAGAACTGAGTCAGGAAAATCGTTCAGCAGTTTACAATTATTATAATGGTGGGCCAGATTAGTGAATGTCTGCTGTGTGCATGTGCATTCAGTCAAGTGCTTGTAAAAGAGCAAATGCTTCCTTCTTTGTGTCTTCCTCTTTGGTCACACTAAGTAATGAACTGTGTTCAAATAATAAACTGCTAAGTCTAAAATTTTTGAAAGCTGCCATTAATTTCATGCCCATAACTTTTCCTTTTTGTCTCAGCAGCTGATGGCAGTCAGCAGTGCCTGTGTTTGGACACTTACATATCTGATTTGATGCATTGAAGGGCACATATCTAAGAGCATTACTGGTTCCTGCAGTAAAGTGCACTTCCAAATTGTGCAAGGATTGCAGAATCCTTTGCAGTGGCTTATATGATTTGAATTATAAGTAGATGCCAGGCTAAGAACTCTTTTTTGTCATATAAAAGGCTTTCTGAAAAAAAAAGGGAAAATAATCTAGTCACTGTTGGAGTCTTTTCTGTATATTTTTAGTGAAAGACCTATAACTTTATTTGATGGAGTAATGTCTTCGGATTAGTGCTGCTTTCTTAACTGTGTCTAATCTCATTTGATTCAAGCATGATAGAATTAAAAAACCAATCAATACAGCATAGGTTTGTTTTGAAGTCAAGGAGGGGGTTAGAAAATCAGTAAACATCAGTGCATCATGTTTAACTGGCTAGCAGGAAATTTCTGAAGCTATTAACCAGGATTTTAACAAGAAAATTGGGTGTAGGCTTATTGATTTATAGGGAAGTCCTGGGGTGGAAACTAAAAACTTTAAATCTGTTTTCCTTTTTACAGAAATTATAAAATAGTTTGTCTATATAGTTTTGGTAGGCCCTTCAATGTTTCTTTTAGTACCCTTCCACCAGGCTATGAAATTGAAAAGATTAGTATTTGTCTCTATCCTTTGGATCATTTGCAGGAACTAAAAGATCATAAACTCAGAAATTCCTTTACATGTCAATATATGAAATGCAAATTAAGTGAACTGTGCAGTGTTAGAGCAGTGACCTTCAACCAGACTCCAAGAATTTCTGTTTCCAAGGCTTCTCATTCTCGCTGAGTATTTTCCTGGCGTAATGTATGGATCTTTTGTGGTGTGTTGTTCACTGGAGAATAATGAAGGCCCTCTGGCTCATTTATCCTACTGTCTCACTTGAGAGTTGAACTATGTTGCAAGAAAAAAATGTCTAGTGCTCTCACTTTCAATTCTAATCCCCCATCATTAAGCTATAGCAGTTCCCTGTTGCATGAGTGTTTTTTCACTATAGAATCTAGTGGTAGCTTTGGAGAGTCCAGAGAGGCTGAGGGTTTTGAAGAGTAGCTGGTATTTACTGGATATTGTGTGGTTGTGCTTTCAGAGCAATCCGTCATAAACATTTTATATCTTAGAATGAGAAAAAATATCGCTATTTTAAATAACTTTGTTTTAATTCCTCCATACACTTTCTTTTTTCATTTAGCTGGTCTCTTTTTGCATTGTCCTTGTCTCAAACAGTTGAAATTACGGTTGGCTGATATGTTGTTATAATGCTGACAGAAAAGTAGACTAAAATGTACTGTGAAATGTTTTGGCTGTTTTTTTTAGGAGAGCGGGGTGTTTGTTGGTTGATTTTGTTTTTACCAAAAAAAATTAAAAAAAGGACTAATTTTGTAGGCAGGCAGATACCATTTAAGGAGAAAAATATTGTTATTAAATATAATTGTCTTGATTTCCAACTCAAGGAAATAGGAATTTCTTTGAAATAGATCATGGCTTTATTGTTCACAACATGTAGGACACAAGAGTTTATATATCATTATTAAAAGGTTTCCCTTTAAAAATACTAATTAGACCCAAGTGGGGGCAATTTCAGTGTGCCCACAGAACTTGCACATAGATTCTGTTTTAAATTTACAGTGTAAGTACTGATTTCTATGTGAAGTTAATTTAGCAAGTTAAGAATTATGTATAAACATCTAATCTGTTGAACATTTTGGTAATGGAGTAAGGAACAAACTTTAGTGGGAATACATGATACATTTTTTGTAGTAAAGAACGGGCTTATATAACAATATTTGCATTTATTAACCTGTTAAATTAAAAAAATTGAAATCTCTTATCTAGGCAAGTGCTGATTTACTTCTAGAGTTATTGACATGTTTACAGTCTCTTCCACTAGTTAAAATGCAGTATTGCTCATGTAATGGTGGGAAAAACAACAAACAGCAACAATTCTAGATTCTTGTCCTCTTTTCTCGTTACTCTCCTTACTAACTGCAGCTTAAAATTTTCTTTAAGTCTTTTCTTCTGGCTGATTTTAGCTACTGTTTTTCTTCCTCTTAACCTCACATCTATCTGTGCCTTTGTTATTAATATGGAGTTTATTTCCTACTTTGTGAAAATACTCTTAGAAGGACTTCTCTAGAAGTGGAGTATATAAAACTGTAAGAGAGAAAATAAAAAGTTAAAGGACAGGATGGCATGAGGAGAAGGAAGTAAAATTTGTTGTTTAGTTATACCAATAGAGAGGATGACTTCAGGAAAAAAAAAAACTGCAATAAAATTTAAAAATATCAGACTTAGCAAAAACTGTTTAGAAAACTAATCATATGACTGTGAAGTTTGGGAACGATTAATAAATGCAGTGCTCTTGACAGGTGTTACACTGTCTTTCCGTGTACAAGTTCTGTACACCCATGCTCAGCCATGTAATTAGAACTGAGAGCAGAAAATTCCCTTACAATGTTAAGTATTTTGTGGAAATATTGCTTTATATTGTAGCTTATAATACTTTAATATAGTCTCTCAACTACACACTTTAGTACAAAAACTAGTGTTACAGACCTGGTGCACTTCTTTCATCAAATTTCTGGATTTATCAGTTAATGTTAGTGGGACTTTTAAAATTAACACGGATACCTCTGTTAATAAACTTCAGGTTTTACAGTGCAACGCTGTCAGTCTTGAAACTAGCTTGCCCTCTTGTTCCAACAGAGAACAGACCCTGTCCCCACAGCCAGAGTCATGCAGGCTCATTTTGAAAGCCTGTCTATGGAACAAGCCCTCCAGGACAGGAGGTGAGCTGGGTTCTGGTTTAGTTTCGTTGTGTGGAATATTACTGCTGATGTACAAGTCTGTGTTACTTTTGCATGCAGATTTAGTTTTGTATTGTAAACACTTAGAATGTCTTTGAAATAGGTGGAGCATTAAATGCAGGAAAATACATCAAAGCAGAGCTGCTGTCACCACTGCAGAGAGTGGTAAATGAGCTGTTTCTGTCTTCTTTTGCTCTTCTAATGAGAATACATAAAGCTTCAGACAGATGTCAGAGGAAAAGTTTAAGGAATTAAATTCCAGTGCTTAAAAGCGCTGAAGGTCTCCTTTCAGGTTGTACTTGATACAGTGTAAGATTTGAGATGATCTGGTAATTGCAAGATTACAGACAACAAAATCAAAGGCAAACTAGTACTCCAGGTAGAAGCCCAGTGCTTCAGCTGCAATGCGTTGGGATTTTAACCCAATATAAGATACACTTGTGTCACTGGACAGGTGCTCAGATATCGCCGCAAATTAAGGGCGTGGCTGAAGCAATCAGCTTGACTCTCAGTCTCAGCTGAGTTCCTTTAAATTCCACTTGAGAACCAAAGCTCTGCTTGAAAGTGTCCTATGCGGCAGCAGCATGGATCATCCTGTCTGTTCTCTCACTGTTATTGGAGCAGATTGCTACAGAATATGGGGAGGCAGGGCTGGGGAGCCTTCTGTTGCAGAGGGTCACTGCACAGCACAGAGTGGACAGCAGCTTGTTATGAGGAATGCTGTGGTACAGAAGTCAGCAGGTAAGAAAAGCTCAGTGGTGATGACTGAGAAATCAGTGGAATCCATCCTTCACTTAAGGGTGGTTCATGGCTGGAATGCAGTAATACTGCATCACAGAGTAGGAGGGGAACAGGAAAGGACTGGAAAGAAATCCTTTGGGCTATCTGCATAAATATCAATAAAACTGCTGTGTAGAAAGACTTGGTAAAGAATTAAGTTCGCTACCACAAAATTAATCAAAAATACTCTGAACAAATTTGAATTGGCATTGCAAGTTTAGACTGGCTCAGCATTTTGTGTTATCTACCTGTGGTGGTTTTTATCTGGCTCTAGGACTCCTGGCATTGCCTGTACTGTATCTTCAAAGGGAAGGGAAATAGTTCTTTTTTAATGAAACTTGCCCTGCATTCACAAAAGTATGCAGCATTTTTCCCTGAGTTGCTACCAGTATTTTCTCCAACTAGAACTGAGGTATTTTAACATTTTAGCTCACTGGCAGTTTGGGTCCAAAGGTGTAGTACAAAAACAAGCTATTGGTTTTTGCACATATGATCAGATGTAAGTGGAGGATCTGTCTGACTCTTACAGGCAGATTGCCTTACTAAGAAGGTTGATGAGATTATGGCCCATGTTTCCCTTTATGGCTGAGCCCCTCATAAAACAGCTTCTTAAGGGTTGAAATTTTTAGCCCAAGTGCTAATGATACTCAGACATTTTTTTATTGCTAGTTGTTACGTGCAAGTTATGTAGTTTTGTGAGTTCTAGCCCTAACTGTCATGTATGTGAGGAACATTCAGTTTAGAAAACAGAACATCAATCTAAAATTAAAACAGAATTTATATTACAACTTCATTTCTTCCAGCTTTGCGCTCAGTGACCTATAGAATCATTCTCACTGAATACAATAGTTTATTCTAGTAAACCCGCTTATTTGGTCTTGACAATCTTAAAGGTCTTTTGCGACCAAATGATTCTGTAATTATTGATCATCTTCAGGAAAAGCACTATTTCTCTTTTCCTTTGTAGTTATCAGTTGATTAAACAGAAACAAATCAATGAGTGGTTTTAATTTCTGAGGGTGTTGAATTTACAACTAAATTATTTTTAATTTCAAAGTTAATTTATCCTTATTACTTATTCAGCTTTTTGAAGTATATCTGGGGGTAGAAACTAGCATGCTATGTTGTGCTCTAGACCCCTAAGCAGTTCTTATCACTTCTTTATAAAATAAAAGTCAACAAAAATGGATAGGAATATGTACCAGGCATGACTGTTGCTTGGAGTACCAGACCAATGGGGAGGAGTGAGAGGCAAAGAGGAGGAAGGAGGAAACAAATACTATTGTTACCTACACAGTTCAGAAGTTTAGGGCAGCCAAGCAGTAAGGAAAAAAAAATAATATATATATATATTATATGTACACGAGAACAAAGGCAGGTTGCAGAGTAAAATCTCGAGACTACTAAACTCTTGCAGAAAAGGAGAAAACAAGTTCAGATAAACTGAAACTTTTGTTCTAATCCATTTCAATGCAAAATCAGCTGGATTTGTTCAAACCACATTTATCAGTCTTAAGCTAAGAAGGTTGATGTAGCATTGGCATATGTGAGAAGCACCACCATAGTCCTTTCTTTTGTCACACTGCAAAAAAAATGCAATGTAGGTGCGTAATGAAGCACAGCTTGAGAGCTCCTTTGTCCCTTGGTCATAATTTAGCACATGCACCTGTGATCGGTTTTGTTATTTCTGCTTGCACCTGTGATCTATTTTGTTATTTCTGCTGCCAGTTTGATTCTTACCACAAACCTATTTTGGTAGGTTAGATAGCACTCATATCTTAGAACTAATTAGTCATGTGACTATCAGCCTTTTTTTAAAGTTACATTATTTGTAGAACACTTTCAAAGAAAGACCTAAACTAGCCATAAAAGTTCAAGCACCAGAAGGCAAATAAAGCATATCGTCTAAAAATATATAATTGTAGAGCCTGATTCAGGAGTTCTGTGTCTATGAGCAGTCTTTTTTTAAAAAAGGCATTTCCTTCCCATTCTGAAGGGCAGAAAAGATGAAGAAGAATATACTAAACGATAAAACATTTCAGAAACCTATTGCAGTAGCAACCAGTAGTTAAAGAAGTTGAGACAGGCTCTTTGAGTGTTCCTGGATGTGCATATTTTTTAAAAATGCGCTCTGCAGAGGAATAGTTCAGTTTTGTTTGTTGAGTAAAATTAGGACTATTCCATATGTCCAGTTTAGTGTTTTACCACACAAACAATAGACTTGTTGCAAGAGTTGAGGAACTTCTGGGTTGCAATGGCTGAGGAACTGAAAGGAGCAGGACTAGCATGTTTTAAATTGGATCAGTCCACAGTTAAACTTCAGCATGGAATCACAGCTTCATTTTCTCTTGATCTCTCCCCATGGAGAGCTTAGCATGCTAGCTTTAACCAGATTTCTGATTATATGGCATATGCATTTACAGTCTGTTACTGTTGGGTGCATTATAGGCACTGGCTGTTCAAGCTGAGAAGCTGCTGTGGAGTCTTTTAAACAGTGCACTCTGGCTCAAGTTCAGCATTGAACTAACATGCTGCTTGTGATTGGCTTCATGTGCAGGTAGGATGAACTGCCATCTAGCTACAGAAGACCACACAGACACAGAGAAACAGTAAAGACTTACTAGGCTGTAGTGATCAACACTTTCTCTTGAAGTGTTTGCTTATCTTAGTTCTATTTATTTGAGTCACATAAATACTGTTACAATTAGCCCTAGCCTTCAAAATATCTGCTAAGTTGCATGTACTGAATGTATCTGGAGATTTGTATTAGTCTTTTCTGGTGACATGCTAGGTCCATTAAGACTCAATCACCTGATTGCTGTCATATCACCTGTATTAAGCACAAACATTTACCATTTCTGCAAATTAAAAAATATGCACAATACACTATTCATTTTAATTTTAGGCCAGTTGTGGGAGGATGTACAATAACTAGTCTGGGCATAGAGATGGAGTTAGGGGATTGCCCGTGTGCTGGGTCAGGTATTGTTGAAGTCTGCAAAAGCAAAGTGACACTTTAAAAATTCTTCGAACTAATTCATACTGGTGGAGCAGCTTTGTGCCATGTCCACACTTCAAGTGAAATGTAAGAATGTTTGCATGAATTAGATGAAAATAGTATCAGTCTCTTCTTAGGACAAACTTATGCTTATAGAAGAGTTGTAAGAACATAAACATACAGGGATATTCATTGCCCCAGCATGTCACCACAGCTGTTGGTAGTTCATCCACTTTCAGAGCTTTGGCTCAATAATAAAAAATACGTTGATGATAAGAAATGAAGCAAGTTGCGCTCCTGTACGTAAGGAAAGTAAATGAAGAGTGGTTGGGCTGTGCCTTCCACAAGCAGCACATAAAGAATGATGAATCACTGTCTTAGTTGTTTCTTGTAAATGGTGATAATTATTGACTACCCGAGAACTGAAAATACTTGATTTGAAGTCTAACATAGGGATAAAGTAGCTCTGTATTTGTGGTATTATTTGTGAAATGTCTGGAATGAAAGCCTGCTGGGTGGTTGCTGAGTCAGTATGTATTTAAGTCGGGATTGGCACTTTGTAGACTCTTTATCTTTACATAAACATTGGCCAGAACAGCATATACAAGTTAAGTAATGTTTTGTGTTTGTTTCTCTGTAGTCTGCAACGGATTTGCGAAATGTTGGATTGATGCAAAAATCAATGTTAGAAGTATTGCTTCAGCAATATTTGTGCTAATGGTTTCTTTTCAAAGAATTCAGTATCCTTGTGTCCTTCACAGCAATTTGTCCAGATTTTAACCACAGATATTTTGACTATAAGCGGACAAAACAACTTGAACAAGAAAACATGAAACAAATCAGGTACTAGATTAAATGAATGCGAGTCCTGATAGTCTGTTCAGCATAATATGTGATACTGCATATTCCTACCAGCTCTGTCTGCTCTGAGCTATTCTTGTAAAAACTACTCCTCTGGGTTCAGACTGAACAGCATGTGTAATGTCTGTGACAGTTTGAGCCTTGGAGATGGAATTGGTTGAACAGCATAGTCTATTCAGATAAATGTAGGGGATTCATTCACATGGAAATCATTCCTGGCACAGTTGAAACAAAGTATGAGTGAAAGAGGAACAAAAAGGAGCCGCGGAGAGCTGCAGTCCCAGCACCAGTAAATCAGCAGAGCCTCATTGTTCACGATAAATGTAAGTTACTTTACATCACATCAGTCTCACCCAAAGTTTTAAGAGGTAGTGGTGACACACAGTCCTACAGTAAAATATTGCTTTAGATTAATTTGAAACCTGATTCTCATCTGTGTGTATAAGTAAACCATGTTATGCTAGTATAACAGTGAAATTATTTTTATCTTCCTTAAAAGTCCATAGATGTTTTTCTAGAGTCCTGAAAAGTTGAATGAGACTAGTTTAAATCAGTAAAGGGTAGAAAAACTGCAGAGCTAACTAGTACTGGCAAAAACCTGGTAGGATACCTGGGAAACCCGTGTTGTTCTGAATTTTGTTGTCATATGTGCCTCCACTAGGAGGAGTTGTCATCATATCCTTACCCTGTAAGATTAGCAGACCTGTCCTTTAATTTAACTAATTTGATGAAAATGCAATTACTTATAGTTACACTGTGAAATATCTGTAAAGTTCACTTACATCTACATAGCTTGTAGTGCAGAAATGGCCAATCGATATTGATATAAATATGAAAGGAAGCTTGCAGCTTGTGATATCCTACAAGCAAACTTAGGTTTGTCATTTGCATTTAGAGCAAAACTTGAGTGCATTTCCTACAGATTACAATTTATTTTCGATGTCATGTTTTCCATAGAATGTTGTGATAACTTGAGAATTTCAGAGTTTTAAATGATATTTTAATAGTCACAGTTAAGAGAAAAGCTTGAAATGAAATGTCTAGAAAGTTCCAGAAAGTGGCAAGAAGGGTAAAAGTTAAATCTCATGTATACACAGTCTTAGGATTTTTAGTTATTTTTGTTTAACACTGATGTTGCAAATACTGAGTATGACTTTTAAATGTGGTGGTTTAGAGGTCCCAGAGGGACATTCTTTCATTTGTATTTTAAATTCAGTGTAATATAGTTACTACTTGGATTTAAGTGCTTCCTTGGATCTGTTTGCCACTCAAGTGTTGCGAGATAATGGTACACATGGAGATACAGTTTTGCTTTGTTTCTCCTACTGTTTTCCAGTGCTCGTCTGTTTCCATCAAATCCTGAAATACGATTCTAGTAAAATCTGTTTGGGTCACTTTTCAGCAATACAGCTTCTGCATAGACTCCCATGGGATAAAGAGATAGAGACCTTAATCAAACCTCTTCTTTCATTAAAAGAAGGGGACTGTTTAAGAATATATCAACTTGGTATGCTTAAGAGACTTTCAGATTGTTCTAAAGCAAAAGCAAAGAGATGTTAAATCTCTTGGGCATCACAAACCCGAACTGAAGTTTTCCATGCAGCTTTACTATTTTTCTGTCTAAGGGCCTTGATTTTTGCACTGAATCAAACAGCTACAGTGGTTTAGAGTGCTACCACTCCCCAGTTGTATTACCCATCCCTTTACTGTAGTTGGCAGAAGTAAGAAAGTCTGTGCCTTACTACTTGCTTCACTTTGCAGTCCAGCATGGACTGTAAGTGTTTATATTTAGATGCAGGTGCTATTCTGGATGGCAGAGGAGTCCATAACCTGTAGCAGGATTTGAGAAGACACTTAGGTTTCAAATTTTCACTTTTACTATTTAACCGCTTCCTTGTCATTGCTTGCTTTGTGGTTGCACAATGCAGGGAATCAGAGACTTGAGCTGACTTGAAATAACCCCTTCCTCTGGGTCATTTTTCTCTGCCAGATCAAGCCTCTGATCCCCTTTACTGCATGGTCAAGCAAATGCTAGTGCTGACACAGCAAACAAATCAGTGCAAGAGAGAAAGGAGCACTTTCTGGTAATAGATGGTAACTACAGAAGCTGGCTTCAGCAGGGCTAGCACCAGACCTGTAACCACAGCTGAAAGCAGCTGAAAACCAATGGTTCTTTAATGTCCTGTGTACTGCCAGCAGCACAGTGTGCCTGTGGAGTGGTCTAATTTAATTCCTTAGGCGGGTAATATTTAGGATGCCAGTTATTTCAACTCGACCAGCTTGCCCCAAATTATTTAAAACCCCAGTAAGCATTTGTTTGCATTCTCCATCCATACAAATGCATTTATTTTAAATAGCTAGTATGACGCATTAAACAAGAATGTCACTCTTTGAATCTGTTTTTAATTTTATATCTAAAAGAAAAATTCTCAGTACTTTTTCAGTAAAAATTGTCACCAATTGAGATAATACACTGGCAAAAATATAAATGTGTGACACTATTTATGAAGATCAGATTTTATAATCAAGCTAGCTGAAGCTAACACCTTGAGAGCTCTAACAGATAACAGTTGCACTGAAGGTTAATGTTCAGTAATATGTTCTTGTACTTTTCTTTCTTCTGTTCAGTAAATCTGTCTCAATACAAGATGATTACAATGAAGAAAGTGTTAGGTACATGGTTGGACAGTTATTTTGAAGTTGCTATTGCCTGTGCTCTTTTGATAACTGCTTTCATTTTAGAGATATTTTAACTGTAAAACTGTGTGTTTTTTCCTTTCTGTAGCGTGAACAACCCTAGAAAGGAGTCAACTAAGTACACTCCTTATGTTCTTTTTGTGGTAAAGCTTACTGAGTTACCTGCTAATGCTCCCCTCACCTCTTGATGCCACATTCTTTTTGAGATCTATTCAGCTGCTTGTTCCACTTCCTCTTCATACTGCCTTATGGAAGTAGTTTGACCCCATATTTTTTCCTTTTCCGGTACTGTGATAGCACCTTGGCTGTCATACTACTGTTTTAACTCTGTATGCTTACGTCATGCTGAGAATAGTTGTATGTCAACAGATGATTCATGAAGTGCAGAAAGCATTAATAGTTTAGGTCCCAGCTGTATGGATGTAATTGGTTTCCAAGAGAATTAAGTATGTATTTCACTCTACCAGGCCACAGATTTTTCTGAACCTAAATTGTATGTCACTGTGTTGTTTTAAGTAAATAATTGGATCATCCACATTTTTTTAATCATTTTCTTCTTGTGTATTTTCTACAGGCTTTAGCAGGGATTTTTCAGAGTTACTACTTTGATTATTTTTATTTTTGTATCATTTTGTTAAACCATCATCACTGTAAGAACATAAGCCTTTTTTTTACATTATGTTCTTATGCTTTCCTTTTCCCCTCTTCACCCTTCATGCCCTCTGCACATGGTTTCTACATAGGTCACATTCCCATCAGTGAAATTTTCTGACATAAGTAGTTTTTCCCTTGTAAGATGTTTTTTGATGGAAGTCTAGAGATGGAATCTGTTTGCACTGATTGTTGCACAATGAGTTCTTATTGCTCATTATTCCTTTTCATGCAGAGTTAACCAAAACTTCAATGTTTTGCGTATCATTCCGATGTGGAGAAAAAAAGATGATAATTTGCTTGTGATGTCATCTAGTTTATATGCAATGAACCAAGCTCTTTTCCTGTGATTACAGACAGAGAAAGGAACACAGGATTTTTGGTCCTAGTTTCTCATTCCTTTTAGCCACAGTCCTTGGCCCAGTAAGTGCTTTCTCTGGACTGACAAGTGCACAGTGCCCAGTATTTGTTTGATCAGTGTCTGACGCTTTGGTCCTGCTGATGGATTGCTTTTCAGGTATTTCTGCTGCTCCTGTCTCTTGCCCTGTCTTGCAGATGCCCTTTCATTTTTTTTGTAGCAGAAAAGATGGAGCTGATTTTATAGTAGGTTATTTTTAATCAGTGCATTACCAGCCAATAGCTTCATTAGGTTAGGAGATCCATGCTCAAATCTTAACTGGAAAATTTCTGGCCTGCTTTTGGGCAGTAGACTAGAACAAGTCTCATGGAAATTATGGCAAATTACCATTACTGTAGTAAGAAATCTTGGAGAAGAAAGTTACTTTTCTCACTAAGATGTTGTCACTTCTATGGAGGTAAAACAAGTTTTGAGGTCATTGGCTGATATCTTCTGACCTTCCCACTCTGCATTTACTATTACTTTTACAAAATACACAGATTTACTGTCTTAAATTGTAGACCTGTGTATTTTGGAAAATTAACTGTACTACCTTCAACATACCTTACACTTGGCAAACGGTTTAAAGAAGAGAGAGGAGAAATAGAATTCTGACCTGTACTGTGAAAGAAAAGGTAGTTCTTTTGTAGTAAGATGGTAAAGTCCTTGAGAGGTGGCATCATAAGCTTGATGACATCTTCCAACATTTTTAGTGTTTTATTCTACTGCAGAAACTGGCACTCCAGTGGCAGAAACTATGCTCTGCAAATATGCATTACAGTTCAACATTCCTGTCTGAATTGCTTGGTTAAGTATAAATAGTTGTGATCAGCAAAGGAGGCAGACCTTTGGTCAGTGTAATTACCTAGTGCCACAACACAAGACTTGAGGTGTACAGGATGTTGTATGGGAAAGTCAGCTTTATTGAGGCTGAAATTTAGAGAGTTTGTTGATTTCACTAATGACAGGGAAAGATAAAGGTACTGAAATTAAAGTACATCTGAGTTTGTCTGAAAACAAAATTGATGGGCCTTTCATTCAAGGGAGTTAGGAAAACACGCAAAGTTCAAGTGATTAAAATCCTTAAGAAAACTCTTATTCATGCAGGTGTCCAATAAATCAATTTATCCTAGTAAGTTATTGTCACAGCAGGAGACTAGTTTTAATTTGGAAGTACAATACAAGTCAATTTTGCTGAAATAGAAAAGGCACAATAAGGGATATTACTTTCCAGATGGGACAAAATTGCTGAGTCACATGAGTAATTGTGGTGGGGACACAATTACACCATGGTATGGGGCTTTTTTCTTGTCATAGTACAGCCTGAATCCCAAAAGTTTAGAATGGATAAATAGAGATCGTGTATTGCCCTCCAATACGTGCTGCCATTTATATTCCACTGGAAAGGAAGGATATTAATTTCTCAGTAGGGAAAAAATGTGTCCAGCATCTGCCACACACCTTGCCAGTGTGTTTATAACCGTATTTTGGATCTGAAAAAATGTTGGCATAACCTGCCTTCAGCAAAAGGTAATCCTATTTTCAGAGATAAGAATAAATGTTGTAAAAATAGAAGAATAACAGGAAACTCCCTCTGCGTGCAACTAGTTCTCATAATTATATACTTGGTGTTTTTTACAATTTATTTTGTAATTCCATTTTACTCTTAACCTTGATTGGGCTATATCTTGAATCCTGATCACTAGTCTGTACCCTGCGTTCAATTAACAGTGTAATGTTGATTAAAGAAGAGTTTGAGTTAATGTTTCTGTTACGTTTCTTCACCAAAACTACCATTAGCAGAAAGATCAGAGAGGCAATTAGTTATCTTCTGAGAGAAAGGAGATTCTTTTTTTTTCTACTTCAGTTGTAGGAACAAATTTTTCATTAAAACAAAAGGAATAAATCTACATAGGTGTTAAAAATGACTTAACAGCACATAAAAGTATGCCATAAAATGATCCCATCTTAAGGTGTAATTGCATTTGATACCAATGCATCTTTTATCTCTTAGTATCTTGTCATATGACAGTAACATCACTTTCTGCTTTGAATTTTGCTTTGTCCGAGCATTTGGAGGGGGGGGGTATTGTAATTTTAGTTTGATTTTCTTTGTTTTTTTTTTTCATTTGGTATAAATTAATAACAAAGCAAATGCAGCTGGCCAAGTAAGATTAGACAGCCACTGTTTATCATCATATTGTTAAAGAGAATGTTGCTCTGTGGATATTCTGGGATTCCTTTCATGCTTAGTGCAGAGTTTCTCTTTGTTCTGGAACGATAAGTGTGATGCCTCTCCACAAATCCTTGTAGATGTTTTTTTAAATTGTTATGCACTAACATAGAATCTAAGTATTCACAATGAAATACAAAATTTGTAGTCTTAAAGACTATAATCTTAGTGAACTTGTCAAACAGTTTTTATAACAAGTTCCTTTATGACAAGAGGTTTAAAGTCTGTTGCTTTAAAACATGTGAACCAGAAAAGAGCTATTTGTCCACGGCTTTGCTTATGCTCTAACCAAGTGGCTGTGTTTTTTCTTTTATCTCTCTGACAATCATATGCCTTTCATGCTGACCATCTTGCAATCTGAAAGTACCTGTTTAAAGCAAGCCAATAAATGAAAGATGTCAGTGGCTGAGCTTGTCCTCGCCTCACATAAGAATGTTCTCTGTGGCTTTAACATTCCTCAAGGAAATTCTTTTGTGGTGTGTCAATTAAATGTTGAGATTTTCTGGTTAATGTTACTCCACAAGATACTCTTAGTTACTGTAATACCACCATTCTTTAGATGTTTACTTATTATCCATAGCCTGCAATATTTTCACAATAATAGAAAACTTGCAGTAAAGCAAATAATACAGCAGAGCACAGTCAAAGACACTAGGTGTCTGAACATGAGCATTTCCTGCCTCTGGCATCAGTGTTCTGATAGGAAATGTTCAGATCACAGGTAACAGACTGGGCATTCTTGAATTGATTTAGGATATGCTCAAACTTGCACATAGAAATCTCTTCAGAAACTCAGCAATTCTTGGAAGCTTAACTATTTGTCTATGTAGATCTTGCATATCTGCTTACATACAGCAGTGATAGTGGGAGAATATTTTGTGCGCCTGTCTTTTCTCTTCCAATGTCTATCTTTTATTTCATTTTAGCAACTGGGAAAAAGTAACCAAAATTATTTTTATTTATAGATAACTCAAATTCAGATGGCATGATGGATAGCGAACTGTAAAAAACTGTTACTTTTTTTTCTTAGAAATACTCCATAATAGGTTGACTTTGGCTATGTTCCCATATTCAACAAACACCCACTATGGAATTTTAGTCATTTTGACTGTCTTATAGAGAATGCAGTTCCTTCACATTTCCTACAGAAAACACTACTCCTTTTGCTATTCCTCTTCATTTAATGCATTTTGTCGTATGTGTCACACATGTGAGAAGAATGGTGTTATGACTGAATGAGCATATTGAGGAACATTTTCTTTGAATGCAAAAGCTGAGTATATTTTAATTGATACTACAGTGTCAAGTGACTCTGTTGATTCGTATTCTAAAAGATTAACTCAGCTGTGAGAGCTAAACAAAATATAGTTTTCAACATGTATGAGGATTAGAAGGAAACAATGAACTAAATGTAAAAATATTAATGCATAGATAATTAGCACTTTCTTGGCCACTTGGGAAGAGGTAATCTCTTTGGCCATAATAGTGAAGCTTGCATGTTGTTCTTTCTGAGGTCAGTCATGTAACATTTCTAAGCTATGTTATTTGTAATTTGGTTTTATTTTTCAGAGGCTTTGTGAGGGAATAGATAATGAAGTATCTACCCATTTCTAACTGGCTGAGCCAGCTTGGTCTTGCAGAATATTGCACACTCTTTGAACAGTATGATGGCATAGAGGTAAGAATTGTTCTCTTTCAGTAAAATTCTTGAGAAAATGTTAAGCAAGATGGTGTAATACAAATGATTAATGTTCTGTGATATGATATTGGAGCAAAAAACCTAAAGGCAGATAGTTTGTCTTGGGAAAGGGGAAAATAAAAACAATGTCTCTTGAAACTGTGTGCTAAAACTCACAGATGGGCTAGATAAAATGAACATTTTAATTTTATATATATATATAAAATGCTTCTATAATGTTTATAATGCTGCTTGTCCTGTTTAGTCTTGCCTGTCTCAGACTGTTACAAGTGGATATGCTCACCAGAGCAAGAACGCATAGACAACTTCTGTTCTGCAAAAACTAACAAATAAGCTTCTTAAAATTCAGAAGTAGATAAAATATAAACTTTTGTGCCAATTTTTATATGAAGTTGTTTACAGGTAAAGGGACTTAAAAATAATCTTCCCTACTGAGCAAACACCGCAATTACAGGAAGGCGTTACATTTGTAGTCTTGAAGATCCCTAGAAAATTATTTAGAAATTCTTTTCCCACAGTTCTTACTTGGTCAAAATCTCTTCTTTATTGTCCATGTTATGTTTTCAGTTATCATCGTTCATGTAAAAATCTACTGACATTTACATACAATAACATCAAAATGCTGCTTTGACGTGTTTGATTTCTTCCTCTCTGCATTCCCAATTCGGAAAATAAATGCAAAAAATACAACTGAATAGTATCATCAACTCAAAATGTCCTTGGATTCACTTTTAAATAAATAAAATAATCAAACTTTCATGAAATGGTACTAAAATTTATTTAAAATTGTCTTGTGTGTAACATCTGTACTGCTTGTATATCAGAGTTCCTAGTGAGTGTCATGGTAGTGTCATAATCCAAGCAAAATTAAAAGGATTTTAAACAGAAGTAGAATATGACACAACTAGAAAAAGAACAGCATTTTCTATTTCTCCAAGTTGTCTCAATTAGCAAGACTTAGAAGCACATTGGAGATGCTCATGTGATTCACACTACTGTTGTGACACAGGGGACAGGAGCAGAGAACCCTGTGACAGCTGTGACAGCAACCAGCAAACAAAGGTCCTGCAACACAGAGAGTTTACAGCTTACAGAGCCTGAGAGCTGCCTCTGAGAAGTTTTCGCTGAAGTGCAAAACATAAAAATAGACTTAGTGCATCATTCAGGATACAATGGACTTTTTTCAGTTTCAGGGCCGTGAGTCATAATTTCAGTTCTGCAATATCTGTACAAGTATTCTATGATCTCTTAGTTCCTCAGCCAAAGTGAATATTTTTCTGAAACAAAACTTTAAATTGAGAAAATGCCTGACTAGCATGATTTCACATACTTACCAACCTGCTTAATACTAGACGTTTAAGAACCTTGTTAAAACAAGCTTCTAATTTCTTGAAAGTCTAAGTAATTGCCTTTGATGTCTTCTACTTTTAAAAATAATTACTAATAACTACTTACCCTGGGTTTTATCTCTGCAGTAGAAGGTATGATTATATCCATTTTGCTGAGGAGGACAGTGATGCACACTTTCTTGAGTTAAATTATTTTTTGCTAAGTAGTAAATTCAGGGTAGTAGTAGACAGAGTTCTTGGGTTTCAGTCAACTGCTCCAGCCAGTTCTGACCCCTGACAAGAAAGGGCTTACGGTCTTGAATGAAGAAAGAAAACTTCAAGGCAGGAGACAGTTCTACCTGAGAAATAAAATTTCCTGATATTAATGTTGTCAACTGCAAAATGCAGCAAGTTCTTTAAAGCTACTAAAAAACCACCACCAAAATGTGTTTATAAAAGCTCCCACTGTGTTACTCTGAGCACCTGCTGTTCAGTACTGAAGTTAACAACAACCCTATTTGTGTTCCTCCTTACAAGCTTTTTTGCTCAAATTTGAAGAGCAGTCATATTGCATTTGTGCTCCTTTGTTTGTGGATTTTCTTAGAGGATGATTTTGGCATTTGGCAGAAGGGTGTTGGAGTTTTTTTGAAAGAAGCAATGGGACCGTCTGACACTGTTGCCGAAGCTGAAAAAATCCTTTCTACTGAAATGTGAATTCAACTTTGGTACCAATCTTTGCATCTGGGCAAACCTAGAAAGGGATAAAGGGAAAGTAATACTTACTCAACTCCCCATTTTCATGTCATTAGTTACATAGGAGTTGTCATTTGAGAAGCACTTAATATGACATTTTCAGGCATGACTAAAGTTATCTAAAAGCTTCTGAAACAGTGTTAGCTAGTGACATAAGAAATCAAGGCTTTCAGCAATTAGAGTGCTACTCAGTCTAAAGCAAAGAATGCCTTTGCTGTGGTTTTAGTATGAAAGATTTTAAAATTACAGTTTCAAAAACTGGCTCAGAGTAGAAATTCTGTGTCAATTGTCTTCTTATTTACACAGTGAATCAATCAGATTTTGTATTTTTGGGTCCTCAGACTGAATTGTCAAATTAGAAAAGGCACATGACTTGCCAGTAACAATATGGAGTACATTCTATGTGCTTCTCTTTATCTAACTTACAGTGAAAATAGTGAAACAGTTAACAATAGGATGAAATAAATTTTTATATATTTTCTATTTTTTCTGAACATTTTCATCATCAAATGAAACTTTGTATGTACTTCTAAATCAACATCAAATTGAAATTCTGTACTGATTTATAAATAATGCCTTGAGTTATTCAGAAACTTATTTTCAAAGTCAAATAGTAATGATTTTGTGGAAAAAAAGGGGAATAAAAGAGAGCAGTTCAGGTTTGATTACTCAAATGCATTATATGTAAACTTATGTTCTTCAAAGCAGTGTCACAACCCATATTATCGACTAATTACAGTGAATATCCTCTTCCTTATACAAAGCCATCCTTTCCAATATTATTCTCAGCAGTTCACTCGGAGATTTATCTTCCTTCATTAGTTTAAGTGCAATTGGCATACTAGTACTCTTGTGGGTTTTTGTTGGGGTTTTCTTTCACTCAAAGGAGTTGTTATTTTTAGAAAGTCTTCAGCTAACTTAATCAGTTTTGTTTTGAGAAAAAAAAATTGAGAGACAGTAAATTAATGTTCTAAAAGAAAAAAAATCCTCATCCCTGCAGTAACATAGGTCAACATGACAAAGGGGCTTCATATAACATATAAATATACTTATGTTTGCTGCTATGTACCTTATGGTATCAGAAACAGCAAACATATCTGAAAGAAATTTTAATTCTCCTGTACTAATACGTTCCTTACATTTGTATTTGCTACAGGACTTACTCCATCTTACAGATGTTGATCTTAGAAAACTGGGAATTGAAAACCAAGGCCACCGAACACATCTTATTTCCAATATCCTGCTGCTTCAGGAGGTAACAAAAAAGACAGGTAAGGTTCCCATGTTGTCTCCTGAAGACTAAGAGGATGAGTTAAGGCAACCCAAGCTTTGCTGTCACAAAGGATGGTAAACTGATTCAGCCTAAGATACTGCTCTGAATGCAGATCACAGGGGTACTTTACACAGACAATACGAATAGTTAAACATTAGTTTAACAAAAGTTAAACACTACTATTTTGTCAGGGTTTTACAAAATAATATAACCTGTACTTTTAAAAAAAGTTGTAATTTAGAAAAGGTTCTACTTTCATTCCAGCTTTCATTGCTCTCACAGTCTTCAGCTTAACAAGACACAGTAATGTTAACATACCATGATTGATGGAAGACTGTGTCACAAATGCCTTCTTCATTTGGAAAGATGATGTCAAAAGGTCTAAACCCAGCTAATGGGTGTACATGCCTTCTCATCCCTACTGAGGACAGAGGAAGAGACCTTACACAGGCAGTTCTGGTCCTTCTTTTCCATTAGGGACTTTGCTTTAAATTCAGACTTGATCACTCCATCATTTGGTGCTTTTATGATGCTTTTATCAGTTCAGTATCAAAATTCAGCTCAAGTTCATGAGAGTTGTAACAAGCCCAGTAAGACATTCTCTTTTGAGTGGAAGAATATAGTGAGATGTTATTCATCTAGAACTTGTTGTACAGGATATTTTGAGAATTGTTCACAAGATAACAAGATGAGAGTATTATGCATTCTGGCCAATAATTCTAAAGATCACTGTTTAAAGCTTTTAAAAATTTAATGTGAAGCAGTTATTTACTTGGCTAACAATTAAATTACTTTTACCTTCTCTTAGTCAAGATAAAACTTTTGGACCATGTGTAGAAATCAAGTATTCATAAAATGTGTTCAGCTACTTAAGTTTTCAGAAGAAATTAGAACTTGTTGTGTACAAGTAGATCACTGTATGTCTTCAGTGTTCCCCCGAGGAGTTCAAAATTGGTTTAACAATTGCATGACTTCTACAGTTGTCTGGTTTGACAGTGTTAAAATTTGAATATAAATACATTTTTATAACTGCTACTATGAACAGATTAGGAAATTATTTAACTGCAGCAAAACTAGATGTGTTTCAATTGATATCTGTTGTCATATGGCATTGAGACTGCATTTTGTAGTCCTTTCAGTTGGAGAGAGGAATATATTACAGTTGTCAATATAACACTTGTTTTTCAGAAAAAAAGACTGCTCAAACTGTCATTCACGTGGTAAATTGATTTATACATAGTTATGTAACATTTCAGTCAACCCATTGGAATGTTCCAACTCATGGAATGTTTAGCTTTGGATATGTTACGCTATATCTAATTTTGTCATATTGCTGATGGTTTCAGTGAATTTGAGCCAAACATTTTTTTTTTTAAACTGGTGTGTATATATGGGAGTTTTTTGTCCTTCAGACGTAGGTATTGCAAAGTTGACAGCATGATAGCTTTTGGGGCTTGGGGGTTTTTTTGGCTAGAACTCTTTAAGTTCAGTAAAAGTAGTACTGGTTCATATTTTTATGAGCATTTATCTTGAGCAATGTTTCCATTTACTGTTTGGTTGTGGCTAATGAAAATAATTAAGTGTATAACTGAATTATGTGCTTGAAAAAAAAAAAAGAGACAAATTGATCTCTGAGTTCTGTTTACACCAGGATATTTGTATCCTAGATATCTTTGCCTATTGTATTAGAGAATTCTGGGAAAGTTGCAAAGCAGATCAGTTCAGTCAGTCATACACTAGTGCAGACTGTTTTGTTTTCACAGTAGGGATTAATGGTTGTTATCTGGTCTCCAGCCTATTATGACATGGCTGTTTTGTGTCTGTCACAATGCTGTGTCTAGGAGCAAAGTGCCTAATCAGTTAGACTGAAACACTTGCTTTCCAGAATTGGACTGTGCTTTAGTCAGACATTAGAAAAAAATTTTTTTCAAAGAATTTTATTCTATTAAGTAAACACTTATGTTCACTAATGAACTTACCAGAACACAGAACAAAGGCTATCTTATTCTGTTTGCTGTTATTGTGAGCTTCAAACAACAGCATTGTATTTGTTGCTGGTTCAACAGTTTCCAAACAGTGCTTGATGTGATAAGTCACTTTAATATGTAAGAATTTCCACAAGGGTAATTTGTACAGCGAAGTTAAATTTTGTGAAAACATGTTCTGTTTTCTAAAATGTTATTTTGGTTCTGAAATTACTTTGAATAGTCTCACTGTCTCACTACACTAAGATTTGGATTCATACTTTCTAATTCACGTTACTTGGGCTGTGCTTCTACAGTAATTAATACCGAGATCTGTGCATTGGCATAATACCCAATAACATATTTGACTTGGATGAAGTATGTGCATATAGTCACGTATCTGTTGAATTATGCAGAAGATGCTTTTGTGCTCGCTTTATGCCAGCCAGTGATAGGGAAGTGACTGGGATGGATAACTGGTTTGGTGTAAGTAGCATTAGCTAGTTGATAGGAAAATAACCATTCAAAATTGTTAAACCCCTTCAGCCCAGCAGAATAAATTCTAGAGTGGATCAGTGCAGAGAATAATGGGGCTCTGATATTTTTGATAAGTGTCAGAAAACTTAAAGGCTGCTGTGCTGTTGATTCTTGACCTTAATTGGAGCTGGGGTTCCAAAATGTCAACCTAAGCACTGTCCTCCTCAGCTTTCCTGTAGCTGCTTTCCCCCCCATCTGTATCATTCCTTTTGTTGTCAGTAAAACTATCCTGAAGCTGCATGGTAGGGG
>VXBX01002588.1:218109-255998 GCA_013400415.1 Scytalopus superciliaris
TATATATATATATAGCTGTATCAGGGAATATATCTAGCTGAAAAACAACCTCTTTTGCCCCTCATGTTCATCCACATGAAGTCCCTGTGCCAGTTCACTGTTCAGCTGTACAAACACTTGTACAAGCATGAATGCCATGGAAGACACACAGAGCTAAGCCCTGGTGGCTGACACAGCCCTGTTGCCTAAATTGAAACCACAGCTGAAGGTGTTAGTGGGAGCCAATCAGTCTCTGCTCCCTCCACTATCAAAAAGAGACAGATGAATTCAGTAGATAATTCAGCTCACTACCTTTTGTAGGTGTCTGTATTTTTGTGTTGATTGTAAAGATATCCCAGAATGAATGACTTCCTGACAGGTCACTTAGCAAATGCCAACAGCTTGTGGAATTAATTCAGGCCTAAAAGCTGCCGCTGTGGTTGGCCTGGAACATTTAATTTCTTCTTTGGAGTGCAGCCTTATAAATTTCAAGCAAGCATTTGTTTCTTTTTCTCTAAATATTTATGATCTCTAATATTTGCTTAGGGTTTATCACTATATTTCATTTTCTTTCAAATGAAAGTATACAAGTGGAAAAATTTCTAAAGACTTCCTTCCTAAGTGCAAAATAGTTATCAGTTCTAAACATACTTCCTACCACTGTTTCAAGAAGAGACCAGGTGGCTGTACAGAGAGTCAAACTGATAGTTGATGAAGTCTAGGATCTTGTATCAGGTAGTGGCAAAGTAGATGTCAAGTGAAAACATGAAAGAGCACACCAGTCCATAGTGATGCTTTCCCAGAACACTTTCACAGCCTCTAAGCATTTAATCTAACAAAAATGAAGTTTCAAAAAGGTGTGAAAGTGAAAAGACGTAAGTACTCTTTCCACAGTCCTTTTGCCTGTATCTTAACTTACTTTTGATGTGCACTGCAGCACATTCTGAATCCTGATGTTCTGTCATCTATGCCAGTAGCCATTTGTGTATTCATAGCATGCTGTGCCTCCTTTGAGATGTACCTTTTGCTTTCAGTTCCAGGGAAATTGTAGAGTCAGGGGATGACGCCTGCAGCTTGCCTGGGCTTGTCACAGAATGGGATGGAGAGGCATCCAAAATTAGGGTACTAGCAGCTTCTAAGAAAAGCAAAATATGGGCTGTGCTCATAGGAATGTTCTCAGTGACTATCTAGCACCTTTTTGAAATATTTGTTTGGCATCTTAGAAAAGCCAGGAAATGACATATCCTTCTGAAAGTACCATCTTCTGGTATGAGAGAAACTGATGACAAATTAGGTGTAATCTGACTCCTGTATTACTCAAAAACGTCTTCCTTCCCTGAACGTGAGGCATAGCACTCTATTGTGTAACAATCAGTGGAGATTGTTTGTTCAAGACAAACATCCTGAGAGCCCAGTACTTGGAGAGTAGTGCTCCAGGAGGGAACTGTGGTTTTCTCAGTATCCTCTAATACAACTAAAGCAGGGTTTGGTGCTATGTGGGATTGGAACAGACCCTTATTTAATCATGTTACCTTATTGTGCTACAGTCCTTAGGAGTATGATTTTATTTTGATTCCTTATGACCTATAGTAAAAGAATAAATCATGCTTCAGGTGTGTTGAGGAATCCTACCATGATGTGACCAGCTCCTTCAGTGCAGTAGAAATGTTACCTATATAGAGAGTAATGTAAATTTATAAATCAAAATGTCTATTTTGATACAATTAAAAAAAGAACCCCTCTGGGTATTTCTAGACATGGAAGATATTTCTTGGTTCCTTTATGAGCATGAATTTAAATATAGAATTCTATTTGAAAGCTTTGGATCATTTGACTATTAAGTTGTGTACATTTGTAGGTATTTGTGATGTACTTTTTCATACATCATTGATGAAGTTTTGAGTGGAAAGATACATAGAAAGCTAGGTGGTAAGAAGTGTTTTTAAGGAGGTGTTCTAAGAGCTAGAACTTTGTTTTTCCAGTAGCTTCTTTTCCTGGGATGAATTCTGAATAGTAGCATGTTATGGCTTAATGTGATTTCATTAGCATCTTGGAGTGTTTTTATTTGAGAGGGAACAGATATAAGCAATATTTCCTTTTTGTTTTGTACAGGTTTTCTTGTACAGATATTTTTAATAAAAATATATATTTAATCTTTATGATTCCATTTAGCATACAAAGCAGGTCAGCCTTAATGGATTTAAATGAAATACATAACATAATTTATTGTGGGTAAATATAATATGCAAAAATTGAATTAGATTAAATGCAATTAATATTCCATTGTGTCCTGATTTTGGTAGGTACAATAGAATTGCATTTAGTTCTTAGATAGCTGTTTCTGCCCATGTTGTATTTCTTGCCATGCTGCAGTAGTATGAAGTTAAATATGAAGTGCTTTCTTGCCATGTGGGTCTTTTCCTTGTCATTATATAGAAGACCTAGGTTGTATTAAGAAGGAAGCTGAGCAAGCAGTAGTACAGAGCCTGGCTTGTGCTTGGGACAATATAAATAGAGACAAGTACATCTTCAAAGAAGGTGTAAAATAACTGAGGGACTCCCTCATGTGTTTTTATTAGATGACCATTATAATTAGCATAAAGCCATGACTGGTTTTGCCTTGTCAACCACAAATATCTTGCCTTTGTCACTCTTGGGTAAAGTCCTTTTTCTTAATTTAGTTCTTTTGCTTCTCTTTGAAACATTACAAATGGAACCAGAGTGCTTTGGAGCAGTGGTATGTAGTGTCAACCTGCCAGATTCCAGACTCATGCTAAAGAATGCTGGTAGCTTTGCCAATAGATGGAGAGAAAGGTGCTTTGAACACTTTGATCTGTGTAATACTTAGAGGTGGCATTGCTACCTGTGTGCTCTATTTTGCTCTCACTGAGTGACACAAGGATTTAAAGTTTCTTGCCATTTCTGTTTGAGAAGGTCAGAAATGTAAATGATGTTACACAGTTGTTAACAGACTCCTCTTCAATTTTATCTGTTGAAGTTCCAAATTTGCTTCTGGCGTTCTGTTTATCCTTGCCTCTGTGTCAGTCATGTTCTAAAGGAAAAACATCCGTCACATGCAAAGAGAGAGTGTTAATTCTCCTGTATTTGAGACTTTTTACAGAAACATGGAAACCCAGACACTTGCAGGTCTTGGCTCCATGGTAACAGTTCTTCCACTGTTTAAAGCAAAGAGAGGAAAACAGACCCTCTGCTAAAAAGGGACCCATAAAATCTTGTCCAGCTTCTTTGCAGTTTAAAATGTTTATCAAAACTAGTCAATAAAAGAAAACTGGGTTTAGCGCCATTTTACATGTGTATTTCAAACTTCTGAAACAGGTGTGTCTAATCAGTGCCACCACAAGTTGCTTCGATACCAAATTGAAAGGAGAGAGGAACATAACATTTTATTGTCATGGAATCCCTGCAAAAATTTATTTTTATTAGTTTTTTTAATGGTTTTTGTTAAAGATGATTCTCTGTTTTCTTGTGTTATATCTAACATGACTGTACTTAAGGTTTTTGGCTTCAGCAGTGGCTGATACCAGCTGACTCAAAACACATGGAATTCTGTAGCTTTTTGAGCTTCTAATAGCTGTTAACAGTGAATTTTTTTTTCAGATCCTTCCAAAAGTTCCATTTTATTTCTGACTTTAGACTTTCAATAGTGCGCTGCAGATTAGAGGAGTTTAACAGTATACTAATTCCTATTGGAAAACAATTATTTGTGAGACCTAATTTTTTTAACTGGTAGTAAATAAAGATCAGTCTTCTGGTATCATACATACCCAATCTGTACTTATTTAGGTCTGGAAAAATTAAATGTGATGTAGCCAGAAACCCTAGCAAGCCAGAGCATGTTCTTGTTCCAGTTTGTCACTGAATGAGCTAAGGTTTATATAATTCCTGAAACTCTCTTGCCATACTACAGCATTGTTTACAGGATGATCAGCTATGGGACATTTCTACTTACAAACTTTTCTGAGGCCAGGGGTCGCGAGGTTTCTTAACACTGACTCATTAACTTCGGGAATTTCTGCAAGACCTTGTGTCTTCAGACCTAAGACAGATCAAATAGCAAGGGTTGATGTTGGTAGTTTTATTATAGAGGTCTGGATTAAACTTGCCTGTTTCAGTGGGCAGCCAGGGAGGATGCTAGAAAGCACAGTTGCCATAGCTCATAATTTGCAAACTAAATATTGTCAGATTTCAAGTGCTGGAGTATTTGTCATTTCGTATTGTCATTTTTATTTGCCTTGATGTCTTCAGTAAATTTGAAAATGACCAGTAAATATACTTGATTTCCTAGCCAATAATTATGCTAAGCATTACTTTTTCTGTGTGGCATCTGTGGGTGTTGAGGTTGGAGTGTAGCATTTTGTTTGTTTGTGTCCTTCTTCTTCTAAGACAAGTCTGCAGTAGAAACTTGCTTTGACTTTTGCTTATCATGGAGTAAGGTTGCTGTGTGAGCAATCTGTGCATGCCATGCTCATCGTGTGCAGTTACTTGTGCATTTTATAATTGCAGCTGCAGAACAGTGCTTTTGGATTAAATGTATTTTCTCCCAGTTATTTTAGGAAGACTGGAATTCTGATGTTTAAGGTCAAACTGAAAAGTTCCAATGAATCCTCTTGTTTTGTCCCCTCCCCCTTTTCCCCCCCTTGTTTCTGTAAGCCAGACACATTTGAAAATGGTCTCAAGAACTGGCAAGTACACAACTTGGTAAAATTAAGGCATGCAAGCTACAGCATCAGTCCCAGTTGTGTTCCTCCTCATTGATCTGTTCAGATAGCTGCTTTTATAGGGGTGTCTGCACTAGGTGAAAAGATGCACCCGTACACAGTCCCTTCCTTCACAAAGCAGAAGTCAAGACTGATCACAGAAGGGCACACCAGTGTGTGATATGTGGCCAGTGATGGCCAGCACACTGCTGGTTTCTAAGCCTCCTCCAGGCTGGTGTCACAAAAGACAGCACTCTACTGCCAGTGTGCCTGTGGCAAAGGGATACACAGACAGCATGATCCATATAGATGGTTAAGGGATACGGCAGGAATATGGACTATGGAATGCTCATGGGGAGGGCTTGACAGAGGTACTGTGCTTGTTTAAGGATATTGGTGCTTCCAGATTTCATCCCATATCTCAGTAAACCAGCTTGTAGGAAAATTCTCCTTAAGAGCTTTGCATCAAATATGTGCAAGGATGGGTTGTGTAAATTGTCATATATGAAGACAAAGACCAGTTTTCAGTGTCACCGGAAGACAGAATAAAACTTTAGGAAAAGAATGTAGTGACTCATGCGAGAGTAATCGCAGCTTAGGCAGGGCTGCCCAGCTACCAGTCCCACTACTTAGCACGTGGTCATGTTACTAAGGAAATTACTGCTCCTTTTCTGGGTCTTATTCATAAAAAATGACAAGCATGACACTACTTCCTATATAATTACAGTGCCTGAAAATTTCCTGAGTTGTTAGAATCAGCCAATAGAGATGATCTTATGTGTTAATGGATCAGAGTTTTTGGCGTGGTTTTAGATGTCTTTTACCTGAACTGTGGAATGTGTGGTTTAGATAGAGAAGCAAGCCATTTTCCTTTATGCAATTAGGAAAATAATAGTTTGGACTTCTGTACCATCTTCCTCTTGATGAGCTAATAAGTCTTCCCTGTGAAAAATATTTTCCATTCTGATATATGTTACAAAAATATAAGTTCATGTCATAGAGGAAGTAAGTCAGAATACTAGAACTGAATGTGGAATCCAGGCAACTCCTCTTTCTCTGTTCTCACCCTAGTGCCATTTTTCTTGCACTGGCCATATTAGTGAGGCATTTTGGTGTCCAAACTGAGATCACAGTCTGTTGTTCTTTGGTTCTTTTTCCCTCCCTCTAACCTCTCCTTCCCCCAAGTATATTTTGAAGAAAAATTCTGCATAAAATATCCTATGGGAAATCTCCATATATTATTTGTGGCAGTGAAGTTCTGGGATCTGTCACTGTGCCTGAAACATTTCTGGTACCTCTCTATTCTCAATACTTACCTGCTTTTTCACAACTGGAAATGACAAAAGCATAGTGCCATCAGCTATGCAAGATTTTCTAGCTTTCCTAGTTCATTGGTAGCTCAAATGACAATGCATTTGGGGGAAAACAGTTGACAAAAGAATGGAGTGAGGTTTGGTTGTGCATTTAGGCCCTGTTTTATGTGAAATTAGTTTGAATTTAGATCTTTACTTCAAGGCTCTGGTCAGTGTCAATAGCATGCTATAATCTTCTGTAATTTGTGGGAAGAAAAATATGTAAGTATAGAAATTTGTTTGTCAGCCACAAGTGGTGACTTAGATCGCAGCACCAGTGAATGAATCTTTTAAAAAACTGTTGTCTTTCACATTTACCTCAACTTTTCTGTTTTGCAAGTTGTTGTAAAAGGTGTGTGGCAATACCAACACAGATAAGCTTTCCTATTTATCATGCCTGCTTTCAGGAACCAAAGTGGTGTTGCTATGGGAAGGGGAGCACCAGTCAGAAATGCCAGTGTGAGCTTCCTTTACTTGGTATATTAGATAAATTTAATTTTCTAATCTTCTGTCTCTTTTTCCCTTCCTGCATATTTGAGCACTCTCTGCCTTCATTTTTTTCTCTCTTATTTTATAATAAACTTCACCTTACTTGAGCTTTCTTATGCAAAGATTCTACTCATATCTATGAAAATTCATACACTTTCCCAAGAATTTTCATTTTCCTTCATACCTAATTCTGCAAGATACATGATGGCTAAAGAATCTTGTCTTGATGAACTAAATATTTCTTAAGCTCTAGCTACACTTCAAAGGAAGGTTGTGGGTTTTTTTCTGTTTTGAATTGCTCCATTTTTTAAAAATGTGAGATATTTTAGATAGGAAAATTCAGTGTTCTGAAAAATGCAAAAACCCCCAGACTACAAAGAGGTAGATGTCCTAATTATACGCACTACCCAGATATGTCACTGCAGTAAATCAGCAGGTGGAATTTTAATCCTGTCACTACTGGATATAGTTTAACTTGTTTAGAGTGACAACACCATGGTTTCGTTTATTTTTGATGATGGGTTTGATAATACATAGAGGTCTTGGAAGATAAATAATTGGGTCCTTAATTGCATTTTTCATTTAGATAGCTTAGGACAAGAACTTCAGCAACATCATTGCAGTCAGGCTCTGAAGTAGGCAGATCAGAAGCAGTTTATTAAAGCTAGTCCTGGAAAAAATGGAGAAAGCAAATGAAAGGATTAGAAATTAGAGTGAAGTGAAAGTAGTGCATGAAGATGATCTCCCAAAACAGAACCACTGCTCCACTAGGAGGGATCAAATATTTAATGTCAAAATCAATTAAGTATTTGGTTGGGCAGAGAAATATTTGCCTCTGGAAAACTAATGCAAATAGAGATAGCCATGGAAAGGTTTGCAGAATGTTGGCTTATGGATTCTGATAACATGGAAAGAACGGTGTTATTGAAATTGTTTTGAACAACTGGAATAACTGTGGCAAAACCAGAGAAATGTTGGCCAGGCAGCCTGAAAGACTGAGCCAATGGGAAAGAGACAAATTTGGTGTTAAATCTGGTCAGCTGAGTGTGCCTGTGATTTGTATTTAAACAAAAGGCCTTTGACTGGGTCAGTGGTGTTGAAGGTGCCTGAGATAACTAGTTGAAAATGATAGTTGTATCTATTATTACCTGATTGCTTTGGAAGTCCGCTTTACAAAAGGAGCGTAGCTGGCCATCTGTTCTGTCGGTAGCTCCCGATCTTGTACAGCTATTTGACCCTTTGTTACAGAAAATGCATTTTATCTTGCCAACCTGTTGCACAGATAACTTCACGGACCTGGTGGGATGGGCAGGGGGAGAATCTGCTAAGGTAAGTAACGTGTGTATGAAGTACACAGCAACAGTCTACGAATCGTCCGCGAACAGGGTGGACTTAGAAAACTGTTAATTTTTGCTGTAGTGCTAATTTGAGAGGCGAAATGATGTGCTTAAATCCATGTAAAGGGACGCCGAGAGGTCACGGCACGTCCGCGGCGGGTGTGCGGGGGCTCGGCGAGACCCAGCCCGAGCGGGGCGGGGGGAGCCGATCCCGGGAGGGGAGCCGATCCCGGGAGCGGAGCCGATCCCCGGGGAGGGGGAGCCGATGCCGGGGGCTCGGCCCGGCCGGCCCNGGGGCGGGGCGGACCCCCGGGGAGGGGGAGCCGATGCCGGGGGCTCGGCCCGGCCGGCCCCGCCCCGCGCCCCAGGTGAGGCGGGAGCGGCACCGAGGGCGGTCGGCGCTGCCGCGGCCCGGGTGAAGCAGCTGTAGGGCGCTCTTGGGAGGCTCCGGGTGAGTCACCCTTGCTGGAGTTATCGCGAACTGCGCTGCTTTAGGGCAGGCTGGTGCTGGTGTACGTGCCAGAGCTGGGGCTCCCCTGAGGCCGCCGCGGTCCATCACTGGAAGCGCCCCGGGCCGCCGGGGTTGCGGGTCCGGCCTGTTGCTGCTGCCCCGAGGGACCCGCTGCCGGGACATCGCTTCGCCGGGACAAAGCCGCCACAGCAAGCCTGGAGAGAAGCAGCGGCGATCAGACCCGGTAACTGCGGGGACAGCGCCGTGCTCTGGGGCAGAGAGTGAAGGGCTGGCCCCGCGTGTGAGTGTGTGCAGCGCCCCAGTGTCCCCGCACCGCCATCGGGGCGGGCGCGGAGAGCCCGGCGCGGGGACAGGGAGCGCTGGGGCCGGGAGCGCTGCCGCCTTCGGTGGGAACGGATGCCAGGGAAATGTACTAACTGCTCTTTAAGTATGTGACACTGGTGTGTTCTCGAGGTGTTTCACAGAGTAGAAAGGAAAGAAAGGCTGTGTTTGGGTGTCCGTCCGTCCCCCCCCCACCACCACCTTCTGTCAGTTAAAGAGGAGCATATGTAAAAGCACTTCTTTGTGTCGGAATTTGCTGTTAGTTCGAACTGACAATGCTGAAAAGGTTTTTTAAATGCTCCATTTTCAGTTATAGTGGGTTGTTGTGGGGTTTTTTTTCAGTAACGTTGTGGCTTAACAGAGTAGCCGGCAAAACAGTAAATGACTTCCTATGCCAGAGAAGGAACAAAGGCTTGTATTTTGAAGCATTAGCTTAAAAACGCTTAGATTTGACTGTAACCTTCGTCAAGTTCTCTGTTTCTGCCAGCAAAATGGGGAGGAATTGTTTATTTCAAGTCAAGGCTTCATACTGTTCAGGGTTACTGAGCTAACTGATTGGGCACCTAAATTTCAGAAATGAGGGCAAATGAGGCTCTACTTAGAATTGAGTCCTCTTCAATGATCACTTTTTAATGGCATTTTTTAAAGATATCAAGGCATTCTACATGTGAAGACTCACAGAGGAGTGTGGAGTTTGTCTGTTTCTCTCATCGGGGGAAAAACCCCAAAACATTTCAAAGATAACTTCTCTGGCCTGTGTGTTTTCTGTTGCATGACAATAATAGTTAAAAATAACATTTTATACAGGTTGCCAGATCACAGTGCAAGAATGTATGGGGAATGGAAATTGTATGACATATATAAGGAGAGAGAAGGAAAGCATGAACATTGTGATAGCACTTCAAGACCCTTTGGAAGCACTGACCTGACTAATCTTGTGGGGAGTTTTTGATGTTTGACAGACTTGTGTTTTTTCTGATAGTAGCTTAAAGCCTTTGAACTACTGCATATGCTTTCTCAATCTGTGTCTCTGTATCATAACAGGCTGTAGGTTCTTGCACACTCCTATTCTCAAAGTCCTGTGACCTGTTTGCTATAGCAGGTACTACATCAATTTATTTTTTAAAAAACAAAAGCAGAAAATAAAGGTTGTAGAAGACTGTTTCTAAGCCATTTTGGGAAGCAGGAATCCTCTCTCTTTTTTTACACTAATGAAGAAGACTGCATTGCTTCTAGGGAGACAGTTAACATGAAATCCAGGTTGAATTTATAATGGCTTTGGTTTTAACCGTGTTTCTTCCGATGATATGTTAACTTCAGTGGCTTTTCAGTCGTGCTTCTTCTGTTTCTCTAACTTATTCTCTTACTACACGCACAAAAAAAGATAAACCTGAGGAAATCAGTCTGTCTTTTTGTCCTAAACTTGACTTTCTTCACCATTAAAGTTGATCACTTTTATTACTTTCTGCATGTCGGCATGCAAATGTGCCAAGTAACTTCGCAGGGAAAAGGGAGTTATGTATCCCCCACTCATCAGAATTTATTGTTGCTGATTTTGATGGAGGGAGGGCGGGCAGGTGGGTGGGAGGAATTTGTGAGCAGATTTGATATGGTGAAAGTAAATAGAGTATTCACAAAAGTTGTCTCCATCTTTTAAAGACGTGAGAACATAAAGCAGTTGTTCTTCTGCTGAATGTATTAAACCATATTTAAGACCTCTTAGCTTCATAGCACATATAATGGTACAGACATAGTAGCACTTTGAGTAACCTGTTGCCATGACACCAGGTTTAGACTTCAGGGCATTTGATCTAACAGGCAGAGTCACCCAGATTGCACATCAGTAAGACTGAGAGAAATGTGGATCCTTTAATGTCCAAAATTGGTTTAGATATAACTCAGAGTTTTGAGATAACTTGAGAGTCTAATTTGGAACTCTGAAACTGCTTTTCTTTTGCCTTTTATGAGGTTTCCATTGGCATGAGCATATATAGCTTTGCACTCTGTTATGCCATTGGTGCATGGCTGAGGCCAAACTGGAGATTTCCCTTTCCCTCACTTCCCTTCCTCCAATATATTGAAACAACAAAGTAGAAGCCGTTGCAACTAGTTGTGTTACATTGTGGTATGGCAGGGGCACTTACTTCTGTACCTGTGTCTGTTTGAATGAACCATCAGAACACTTTTTCATACCGTATGAACATCAGAAAGTTTTCATGAAGATGAACTGAGACAGAAATTTTGGATTTGCATCCCAAAGCCAAGGAGGCATGAACAGAAGGATATTTAGTATGTTGGTTTAGAGAGGTGGAAGTTGTTTCATTGTTCATATGGTTCTTTTTTGTTTTGAGCAATGTGAAGAGGTGCACACCCCATCAGGTTAGAACTTCGTGCATGTTTGGTCTTGCCCACCAGATATGTGTTTTATTCTATGTCCAATCTCATACTAAATGCTAGGTTGATTTTAGCGGCCTCTTAGTTTGTGTTTCCTCACTCTCATTCATAATAAAAGCTAGAATATGTCAGAAGATACCTGGAAACCTTTCATGCCCTCTACTTCTCTGAATTCACAATCTGACTCCTGACAATTCTGATCGCATGTGTTTTTCCTAATTACAGACTGAAGAAAGAAAAATGCTGGTCTATACATAAAAACAAATTCAGTTAACATTTCTAACATTATACTGGCATTAGTCCATCTTGTTTGCACCTAATTAGGGGAAATTTGTATGCTTTCCAGAGTGCTCTGTTTTGTTAGGTGCTGCATGTTGACAGATAGGCATGTGTACAATTAAATTTCAGTTCCTTTTGAGCTATCATTCTGTTACAATTTCTACCATCTCCATTGTTGATTGCAGATGTTTGCAGCACACTGTTTCTTAGGGAGTAACATTTTCAGGGTTTCTGTATCTAGTAAGGTCAAACATTCTTTGAATTGTATACTAAAGTATCTGAGACATTCCAGAGTTTTCAGCTGAAGAGGCTCCCTCTTTGCAGTGTTTATATTCAATATAAGAAAAATGTATGGATAGTTTGGAAGGACTTTTGTTACTGAGCTGATTGTTGAAGTTGTTTGTTTACATTTATGAAGAATATATAGTCCAGCAGCATGTAGGCAAGCAGATAAATTTATGGGTAGAAGTTAGCAGATGTGTTGTTTGGGGGTTCTGGGTTTTTTTTGTTTTCTGGGGTTTTTTGTTTGCTTGGGTGTTGGGTTTTTTGGCTCCTTTTGAGACGTTTTGCAGGGGGAATAGTTTGAAATCTTATCAAAGCTTCTGCACACATAATTGTGGCTAAGTGTCTTGCAAGTTCTTGAATGCAGGTATTTTTGTACTGGCCTTGGAACTCTGCCTTGATTCCTGGAAACAAAACTTAGGTGTGAATTTGAGGTTTGGGTATTGAATTTGTTAGTCATGTGATGTTACTGAGAGTACTTCTTAAAAGAAGCAATGGTTAGGACAACTCTGGGAGTTTGTTTTTTATTCTTAAGGGCTTCTTAGGAATGAAGGTTAAATGGAAAATGCTATAGGAGATTGTAGCTTTGTGGTAAGCATTTGCATTTTAGATCTTCCTATCTATGGACCAGTTGTTTTGCTTATAACAATTATAATGCAAAACTGACTCTACAGCATTGTGACAGTAATTATGTGTTATATTTCATACTATCCAGCAGAAAGTGTTCTTCAACCACATGATAAATGGAGAGATGATTTAGTATTTCACATTGAGGGCCCCAGTGGCAGAATTTTTGACAGGGTGTTTTGGTTCTATTTGGATCCACATAGCTAAAATACTAGTTCTTATTAACACCTCAACTCTTTTCTGCTCTTCAACAAGAAAGCTGACCAGAGTCAAACCGATTCTCCCTAGGCAGAGGTGCTATTTCCAGAGACTTTTCTACTATATTACCTAGTACTGTGTTCAGACAGAGGCTTGGCAAATTGAAGAGTAAAAAAAGAAAAAAAGAGAACTAGATATTATTCATCATCTGTAATTACTGACTATTTATTGTAGAACTTTCAATAAGGGAGGAGTGGAAAGGCATTTGTTGTTGAAGTCTGAAAACCTTAGTCAGCCTGTGAATCTCTGCGGTGCAGCTGACAGGAAGAAGCAGATTTTTTTCATAATTTGAGATCAGCTTTAGCATTACTATAAAACTAAGCCTGTCATGATAACCTCTGAGTAGAAGTAACAGTAGCTTCAGAGCAGAAACACTTTGATGGTAGCTATGGTGCTGAGGCTGGAGAAGTGAGTGGGAGGACTATAGAGGCACGTCTGTTTTCCTTGCAACACCTGTGCATTCCCCAAAACAGGAGGAATTCTTGTGCAGCTGTAAGCAGCTGACTTCCAGGCTGCCAGGCCTTCAGGGTGCTAGTCGTGGAACTTGACCAAGGTCAGAACAGATTCCCCCTGTCCATAACTGTTATTTCCAAAAGTGCTTTGACTTTCTGATTTCATACCCATCTCTGCTGCTCCTGTGGCATTTCCAGTTTTTATGGGAAGCACCTGGTTGACTAACACCTAGGTTAAATAATGTAGGACTGGTTGCCCTTTGGGTCTGGTGGTATGTTCCATAGAATGGCTTTTGCAGGCTAATATAACTGGATAGGATAAGACAGCCTGTCTTCTGTAATACAACACTATGAACTGAGCACAAGGCAGCATTTTATGAGGAACAGAACACCAGCCTGTTAATGTGCCTGAAGTGCTTGTTTTGCTCATGATAACAGAAAAACCTGTATTGTATGGCAGACTGTAATTGATTGTACAAGAGACTGACAGCTCTGCGAGTCTGTAATGTCAACGATTTGAGCCAGCAGGCTGGGCTGGCTGAAGAAGAGAATTCCAGTAATCTGCTCCTGTGCTTATCTCTTGGGTAGAGCCGTTTAGTTTACAGCCTGTTAGAAATATGTGACCAGTTATCTGCTAGATTTATTACTTGAGCAAGACTCCTCCAAAACAGTTTTTTTCCTCACAGTAGGCTAGCTACTGGGTTTAGAAACCTACTCAACCAAACTGTAGTGTCCTTTATTTTTTGGCAAAATGTTCTTAAAAACTTTGATTTTTGTCAGTGATTCAAAGTTGATGTCTGAGTCTTCAGAGGATGTGAAGGAGCAAAAAAGAGGAACTCTGTGGATAAAAATGGAGAATTGTTCGGAGCCTGCTCTTGCATGTGTGTCCAGATTGGTTGTTTTTTGTTGTGACTTTTTACATGTGTAGAAGTTATACACAGGTGTGCTTGATGTGCAGTTGGGAGCAACGTGACTGGATACAGGCTGTCTTGAGGTATCTGACAGAAGATCAGTTTCAGAAACCTTTGTTAGTCAGATACCTTTGTTAGTCATGATGTTTAACTTGTATTGAAGTGAGGGCTTTGATGATTGATATGCTATAAGAAATCTTGGTTTTGTTTTTCCAGAACCAAAAATGATAGCTGCAGGAAAATTTTCAAGTCTTCCCAGAAATGGCCCAGTGAATCGGCAGTTCTCGTTATCTTCTTCTATGGACCTTTTGACCACTAAACCTTCACCGATTGAGCATCGCTCAAACTCCTTTCAAGGCATCTCTATCCATGGCACTCTCCCCAGGAAAAAGAAGGGGACAATTCCTACTAGGTCTTCTGATATGTTTAGCAGCATGGGAACATTGCCATACACCAGAACACAGCGTCAGCAGCCACCTTTTGTACAGGATGTCATAGAAGAATACCCTCCAGAAAATGGGAAAAGCAGCAAACTCCATGCCAGGTATGTTGTAAAACCTTAATTTACATATTTTACTTGGAATTCTTATATATTCTTCTAGACTTGTAAGTGTCTGGTTATAGGTACAGCTGTTTATTATTCTGTATTCTAAGGTGAGTTTTCTCCCTAGTACTCAATTTAGGTCTTGATCAAAGACCTAAATAATTTTTAAGGACTAGGTCTTCCCTCTGCCTAAAAGGTATTATATTGTGTGTGCTATTCCCATAAATTTTTTACAAGTCATTGAATTGTTTTGATGTGACCGTTTGCATTGTTCTAACTGAGCAATTTTAAGAAGTCATAACTGTTCAAACTTGGTTTTGTTTTGGTTTGTATTCAATGTATATGTGGATGGAGGGCAGAGGAAAAAGAGTGGTGTTCTAGCTGTCTTTCATGAAGACTTAGTGGAACCCAATGTACACTGAGCTAATGGCAAATTATATCTGTTTATTATTCCTGCTTGACTTCATGGTTATCATCTCCATGACTCTTGAGAAAGATATATAATCTTATAGCTACTGTTTCTTTTGGGAATCTGTTATTATCACTTATATTTCATTGCTTACAAATAGTAATTGATTTTGTAAATGTCCTTTTCTTGTTTTGATATTGAGGCCTATAAAATGGGAAAAAATTTCCAGCTAACACAAGTATGCCAGTTTAAAGTTAAACTGGCAGGAGAAATGAACCCAGCTTAAGCGAGATTACAAGTCAGAGTTACAATTTACTAAAAAGATTACAATAAATACAATGATACAGAACAAACTGATTTTAACCCACAAAAATGGATGTATAACCCAGCACCCCGAGACACGAACAGAACAGTGTTCGTTACCTGCTGTGCTGAGTGCCATGTGGTCCCTCGAGTGCAAAGTAAGTTAAAGGATGAGAAAAGATATCCAAAATACAAGTTCTAAATTAGAATTTATAGTCTTGCTGTATCCATCACTATACAGCTTTTTTTGTTCTCAAGTCTTGTGAGGGAAGGAGAGTTCTAATTATGTAAAGCTGTGCGTGTAGATTGGTTCTCTTATGATTTTTGTTGGTGGTATATGGGATCAGACTTTCTTCTCACTTGAAAATAAGTCTTTGTTCTCTATACCCCATTCATTTTAAAAGAAGAAAGGGCCCAAGTGTGTTTAGTATTCCTCTGTCAGTGATCTCTGAGATGTACCTGCTTACATGAACTGGCTTTTTAACATCATTTGCTTCTTTGATTTGCATACTTTTAAAGAATTCAAGCAGCTTGGGGTACTGCCATGAAAAGGATATGGTGATATACAATGAAGTTTTATCTTACATTTTTCTTCTCAAGAGCAGTTACTAAATGTGATTTGCAAGTGGTTTTATTTTCTTGAGAGACCAAAGCTGACTGATAACTTTTCTTATGAATATGATAACCTTGTTTTATGAAGAACACTTTGGCACAATCAGTAAGAGTAAGAACAGAGTGCTTGAGACGAAAATGTTGGGAAGGTCTGCCTGATCAGAATTAAAACAAAATGCTTTTAAAATCATAGATGATTCAAAGGATGTTGCTAGTGCAGCCTGGGAATAGAATTTGTGTCTATTGAGTCATAGCAGCAAGTGCTTTTCCTGTTTGATCTTTCAATTACTTCTCTAAAACACACATTGAATGCTATGGTAACAACTCTAACAATTGCTTGCTTTAATTTTTACAATGGATCTTTATATGTTCTGCTCCATGACCTGACTGCTCCAGTTGTATTACAGCAGAAGACACTGCCAACTTGACAGTCAGCAAATGTATCACTGCTTGAGTCTTCTTGCAATGATGTACACTTTTTATTAGTGTACTTTAAAAGAAAATGAGAAAGTCTGATTTTCCTGTGGCAAGCACTTGGTCACACATGCTGAGGTATATATTCTAATGCTTACACTCACATTGAAATTATCTGGACCTAATAGTACAGGGGAGTCCCTGTTACCTTGTCAGAGTAATTTTTAAAAAATTCCTGTAATGTTTTAATTTCAGTGTAGGAACTTGTGTAATAGTCTAACATTTCATGGATATTCTCATTCAGGAGTGTATCAGTCTTTCATTGCTATAGTGCTGTTTCCAAAAACTGAAACTGCAAAATCACACTTTAATGAAACCTTTTCATGATGGGTTGTTTGACTCAAGTGCTATGTTTGATGCCAATGGGCCAGAACTAACAGTCATTAGGATTACAGTGTTCATGTGCACATGGATCTGATTATTCACCACCGCACTCTGGGCCCATCCAGCCAGTTTTTGTCCAGCAATGAGTGCACCTGTCCAAGCCGTAGGCTGCGAGCTTTTCCAGCAGGATCCTGTGGGAGAAAGTATTGAAGACTTTATTAAGTACAGGTAGACTACATGCACAGCCTTTCCCTCATCCACTTTGTCGGTCACCTGGTCATAAAAGGAGATTATGTTGGTCAAGCAGGACCTGCCTTTTCTAAATCCATGCTGGCTGAGCCTGATCCCCTGGTTGTCCTGTATGTGCTGCATGATCATATTCAAGATGATCTGGTGCATAATCTTCCTGGGTACTGAGGTCAGGCTGACAGGCCTGTAGTTCCTCAGATACTCCCTCCAGCCCTTCTTATAGATGGACACCACACTGGCCAGCCTCCACTCATCTGGAACCTCCCTAGTTAGCCAGGACTGATGCTAAATGATGGACAGTAGCTTGGCAGGCTCTTCCACCTGCTCCCACAGTACCCTCGGGCAAACGAGCATCAGCAAAGATGACTTCGGTGGTTTGGATAGTCATACCATTTTTTCTATGTGGAGTCTATGACTAATTATTTTGAACCTCATACCACAGTCACCTCCATGGCAGTTGTCATGGAAGAAGTCCTTCCCTCTAGCCACTTACTTTTTGAAACATGAGAAAGAAACATATTTTTTATACCACCCTGTCAAACAAGTTATTAGTTTCAGTGTTGTTTTGTGGGCAGAGAAATAATGCGAGCAGTATGATAATTTAAACATTGTATTCTCAGGGAGTCAGGCTAATAAAAGTGTGATTTGTGTAATCAGTTTAAAGCACAGTGAAGTAAAGAAAAGATACTCCTCAATACTGGTAATTGCTCTCTTGCTTGCAAATAGCAGGGGGGAAAAAAGCCAGCTTGTATTCCTGTTGAAATAAATAGGCTTGGCAACAAAATTACATGAAATTCAGTTTATTAATAGCTCCAGTGTGAAATTGTAAAGGGGTCAGAAATAGGGTTCAAATTTGCACAAAGTTGACATTGTTAGTGGGCATGATGCTTTAAAGGAATTTAATATAAATTTTTAGGACAGGTAATCTAGCAGAGTAGTAAAATCAAAGCTGGGCACAATTTCTTATAAAAGAATTTTAATCATTTTTATGCGGTAGAGTAACATGCCTATTTTAAAGCACTTACTGTTTCATGTATGTCCAATTCAGACTTTTTAGAAAAGATGCTTGACTGCTAAAAGTGCATTTATGAGAAATTTAGCGTTTGAAGGAAAGAAAGATTAATTAATTTGACCCTTGCCCTGTATGTGTAATATAAGACTCTTTGTAGAATAAAGCTTGGGATATTTGGGGAGAAACTGTGTGATGGCACATTTGCATTAAATCACTATCTTCCCTCTGTTGACCCTTCCCTAGGAAGTATTGAAGCACACCATCTGCCAGAAATGATCACTCTAAGTTTTCATGTTAATTAAAGCCTTGCAATGAAGTTGACATTAATTTACACTGGCTGTTCCATGTTATACAGGATGTTTGTGAATATTCCTCATTTAATTCCTGTTTACTAGCTGTCTTTCCTGTAGCCATTTCATCTGCTTGTACTTGCAAAGACAATTTTTGGTTCAAATAACATTCTTTGTCTATACAGACATTTAAAAATTGGAGTCACTGATAAGCAGTAGGGTTGTATTGTTCAAACTGGCTTGGAATCAAAATACTTCTTGCATTTTTCTAAATAATGTGTAATGCCCTGAGTGCTTTGTCTTATCGCTATTCATGAAAGGTTCTGACCTAGCAGCTGGTCAGGATTAGGTTCTTTTTCCCCTCTTTTTAAAGCTTTACTTTTAACTGTGTATGAATTTGAAGTTTGGAGTTCTAACTACAGAGCTATAATTTTAATCTTCTGGCTTGATTTTCTGTTTTCAAGCCCAGCAGCTTCCTGGCTATGCTGTAAGTGCTGATTGTGATTATAGTTACACCATCACTTCTATTTGTATTGATGTGGCCACAAACTATTCATTTTTGTAGGTAGGCAAAGCATAATAGCTTTTTTTTCACTCTACCAAGATCTCAAGTGTGAACTGTTTGTATCCAGTTGATCATATTTTTTGACATGGTTCAAGCTTGTTAAAAAAGAAAAATTCAATCTGGTGGATATGGGGAGGGGTGGAGGAAGAGGTTTTGGTCAGCTTAATTCTTTCATTGAGGAAGGGGGCAGCCCAGTAGCTCTAACATCTTCCAACGCTTGCTGAACCCTGTTGCAAAAGATCAAAATGTGACAAATAACTAGAGTGTATTTTGTGGATTGACCCTAAATATCCACATGCAGATGCAAAGAACACAGTTTCTGTAGTTCTGGAAGTATGTTCAACTGTGTGTTTAACTAGACTTCGGACTCTCAGTTTGAGTACTGGTCGCCAGACTTTTTTTTCTCTTGTTTTTCTATGTCAGTTCTTTTCCCCATTATTTCGGATAAAGTGCTATCATCTAGTGTTGGGCTTTGTATTGCTGTAGCAGAGAGTTATTCTAGAGTAGATTACTTTATCTAGTCATTTAGGATGTTCTGTACTCTTCAAAATTTCTAATCTTCAAGGCTCTGCGTGTATGGCTGGGCAATACTTGCATATTTGTCCCATGTAACTGTCCAGGAAAAACTAAAAATACAGTCTGTTTTAACCTTGACTAATAGCACTGACATTAACAGAGTAACTTCATCAGGGTAAAGCTAAGCAGGCTTACTGTCCTGTGCAGGACCTTGTCCTTGAAGGGCAGTACATTTGGAATTTAGCAAGGTGTTATTCTTGAACTATAGAGCTTTTAATGACTGGGTTCCCAAAACTTTTCCTTCTCTCTTAGTGGTATTATCACAATAAATGAGGCCTGCTGAAGTCCTTGAATTGATAGCTGAATTGTAAGGGGGAAGAGTTATCAAGGCAGTACTTGGCAAGGAGCACACTGTTCTGGGATTTGCTTTTTCCTTGTCGGAATTTACAACCTGATTAGTTTCTCCAGATGCTGCAAATTCTGTTTTTCTTTGGATTTTGAGGATGGAGTGGATCAGGAGTTTGGTCAGCATTTATTGTGTTCTAACTAGTGATTTTGAAAATGTTATTTGTTGGATAACTTTAGTTTGAATATGTGTTACTTTTTTATATAAATACTGTGTGTATACTTACAGCATATGGTTAGGTGCACTTTGCAAATTAAATTCAAAATAAATTTCTCTCAAGATTTTAATACATCAAGTGAAATAGATATTTTATATGTTTCCTCTGTGGAGAAAAGTAAACAATACTGTTTGAGTTGTAGAATGCAGGGTAGTCCTTCAGGTATTGAAATATTTGCAAGATTAACAGGAAGATGATCAATACTTTCGGTTCCCTTTAAATTAGGGTAAGGTAGGGAGGAAGCTACCTCATAGTATGTGTTTTTTGTTTTCAAAAAACCGGAACCAAACGGAGTTTGTGGTTGTGTTTCTTTAACAGAAGACAAATATGTTGAAATTGGGGCTACTGACTATCTTGCTGACTTCTTCCACATGCTGCTAAATGGATATTTAAAAGGCAGGATTCCTTAGATGTTGCCAATACTTCATGCTTTTTGTCACAAATTTTCCTTTTGTTTCTCTTGATGTGTCCTGTTCATATAGGCACCTGCAGATCTGACCTTTGCTGTCTCAGGGGTGGAGCAGAGCTATCCACTAAAGCTGGTAGATGTCTGTGGTCAAAGGAATGCTGTGTCATAAGCAGAGAATAGCTGATGTTATCTGCTTACATTCAGTATCAAATCCTCTTATCCTTTAACTCTGTTTTGCCTTGTCTGCCTTTTGTTTTTAGTCCCTCTGTCTATTGTTGTGTTCTGATTCTTCTGTTGTGAAGTTCTGTTTCACCCCTTTGTTCCCATTTGATGCTGACATCCTCTGTCTTTGCTTAGTGGACATAGATCTGCAAAACCAAAGGTGCATTTCTTGATTTTTGTGGGGATTTTGGAAGACTGTCTACAGGTGACAGTTATTGGAAACCTGCCTATATGAGATCTTGGGAGAGGCACATAAGGGAAACAGGACAAAATGTCTCAAAAAGAGAGACCATCTCTCCAGAATTGGAGATGAATTAATTCACAGTCCTTCAGCTTCTGAGCAGAGGAATTGAAGTCCCATATAGGATGGGCACAGTTGTATCATTGTTTGAAATTGACTGTGGGATTGGGACCTTGTTGTTAATGACTGACTCACCAGGGAAACGAGCTCAAATTCCTCAAAAACCCCAATCAAAACTAGTTGATATTATTTTTCAAAAACTTCCTGAAAACTTCTGTCTTTTCAGGCTGTTTCCTCTTTGAGCAGAGGACATTATATGTAGTGGAAATTTTCTTGAACTGCTTCTTCCATCACACCCAGAGTTCCTCTTCTACCTCTGCTGGTTCCTGGTCTCTTTCATAAAGATTATGGAGTGCTCTATTCAGTTGTACCAAGTACTATATTGCTTACTCAGCTTGCCTCCTGTGCACATGTGACCATTTATTTTCCTTTCTGCCACTTTTATGCTTAAAATAGTTAAGTGTTACATAGGGGAATATATTCCTAATGTTTGCTTGAAATATCCAGTGCAGGGAGGCATCTGATGCAATGAGCATTTAAATTGCGGTAAGGGAATAGACAAGGAGGGTGATTCTTCCTCCACATTATCATGTTCTTCACTACTAAAGCAAAGGATTAACATTCCTATGCTTCAGTCCAAATATGTATTCCTGAAAGACACATCAGCCAGGTGAAAAACCATACTTAGTGAATAAACTGTACTGACACTTAGATGAATTTCAGATGTATTGATGGAGACTGTGATTCTACTGAACATCTGTCAGTGTTTTGGGAATATGCATATTCATTTCATAAGATTAAATTGATTTTGAACACTTAAAATTTTGTTGAGCTGGATTCTGAAAAACTGCACAGCAACTAAAGCACTGACTGAGGAGTTGCCAGCTGAAGGTATAAGGCAATAGGCAACGGCAACATATAAACAAGTTTGTAGAAAGAGTGACTGTTTTGGATAAGCAATAGTCTTGCTGCCCAACCACTACTTTCACAGCACAGGTCTTGGGATAGAAGATTTAAGAAGGGCTTTGAAGGAGAAAGTTTTGGATCTGGTAATCCTAAATATTAAGAAAAATAGAGGAAAAAGAATGGAGATGCCTAGTCTGGGCTTTTGAACAAATTGTAGAGACCCAGTGTTGTATGTGGTGCAGAAATGGAAACTCTTTCGAAAGAAGGTAGAAAAAAGAGTGTACATTTTTCAGCTGCACTAGGTAAAATGGAACAAGTTGGAGGGATGCAGATTGACGTGGTGAAAAGGCTACAAGGTCTCTGCTGGGGCATTCTGAACAGGTAGGAGTAACTTGCAATTTCCTTTAATTCAAGGAAAAGTCCATTGTATCTTTTCTTGATTGTGTTACTGAAGAGTCCCTGCTGTTCTTGTGTGAACTGCAGGTCATTACACAGTTAGTCAGAGCAATTTGCACTTGTTTCCACTGGTGTTGGAATGAGTCATGTCCATGGTGCTGTGCAGCTGTAGACTGGAAGGGTGGAATGCCCTTAGGAATGCAGTAGGAGTGCGTGCGTGAAGCAGAAGCTGCTGGGGGATAAAATCACTGGGTCTTTTACTCTAGTTTACAGTACAAATAACATCAGTCTGCACTACATATACTTACACACACCATGTCCAGCATGCTCAAACTTGCACCTTCATACTTAAGTAGCAGTGTATTTCAAAAATCCACATAGATGGAGAGTTTTTTCAAAGATAAAAATTGAAGAAGGCATTTGATCCCATCTGGTCACTTTATAGCAGTTGTGTCTGTGTTAGCAGCTGTGCAACAGCTTTTGGTGCATTTTTAGTTTCTCAGGCTCTCTTTGAGCCCGTATTGACTTTACTCAGATTTGGCATTGGTACCATTGGTGTTGGAACTGTTGACAAGAGAGGTCTTCTCATGATCACTCTTTTCCATGTGGTATAAAGGAGATGCTATTGAAAATGTCCCCAGCAAAGATCACTTTAGACAAGCAAATGTTTTTGTACATTAAATCCTGGCAACGTGTCCTAGTGTTTTTCCCACAAATACATTTATAAAAGTGGGAAACAGCACAATGTTGCTTCAGGGCCATTCAGCAATTTCCACCACTGTGAGAAATCTCTATGGGGAGTTGAATGATAGTGAGGATTTGGACATCTCTGATTATACTGTTCTGTCTGCACTTAAATTTTGTTAAAGTTATCACAGCTAATTTATGATTGCAGCCAGTATGTCTGTGACAGTGCCAAAGGCCTGAAGAAACAGGTGCTTAATATTGCTTAGTCTGTCAAGGTCTGTGTGTTGCAGGGTTCTTTACAATCAACAACAATGAGAGGAGGTAATATACAATGTCAGTAAAAGGTGGAAGGTTTAGTAAAATCGACACCTGAAGATTACAGACATCTGCTTAAAAGATCTTTATGGAAGCAGTGCTGTGGAGAACTATTAGCCAAACCTCAAAGTCTGAAAAATAGACTATACCTCAGTTACTGAGGTTCTGGAAATTTTCCTGCACCCACTGAACTGAATAGTTCATGTTGGAGTTGATCTCCAGGGTTTGGCTTTTCAATTACAGCATCGATGATCAGTACATAACAATTTTATCAAGTATTTCAGAAGAGTGACTAGTTAATTGGATGTTAAAGTTTTCTTTACCAAATTTTCATGTTTTGTTGCTCATTGTCTTCAAATCCATGCAGGATTGAGATTGGCAGTATGGCAATATTTAGTTTGTCATACCAGAAGTATGATTCTAGTTGCTTATAGTGATTTTTTTTTTCTTTTAGCCAGTGACAGTTGATGTTGACAACTTCAAAAGGCCTTTTTTTTAATAATCTTTAAATTCTTCTTACACATTGAATGTTTTATCATCTCAGTCAGCTTTAGCTTTATCTTGAAAGAGTCTACACACAGCGATAATCCCTTTTTTCTGAGACATTCGATTGGTTCTCACAGTGGTCAAAGGTACCAGTACTTGCTCATAATCAATTCCAACCAGTATAACACCAAGCTCCCCATTGTCCCAACAAATATTGCTGTGGGAAGAAGGAAGAAAAGAAGAGGGAAGCAAAAGAGCAACTGTGCATTTTCTCTTGTTTTGTCTTCATCTTCATGTGGGGTTGCTGAAGCTTCACACCTGACTTACAAACTCTGTATTTTCTTGGCAGTATCAACAAGAAGCCTATACATGGAGGGGGAAAAAAAAGTGCATCATTCTAATAAGAAACTTGAAGCTGGACTGAAAAGAATTTGAGATTGTTTCCAAGGACTGCTAGGGAGAGATTAAAGGGTTGTATGTCTGCAAGATCAGCCAGCAGAGAAAAAGCTGATGTCAGATGTCAGTCTCTAGAGAGAGTGTATTTCTGGCTAGGAATGCCTCAGACTCATGAAGGTTCAGATTGTGATGACTGCTTTCTTTGAGTGATCACTTATTAGAGGAGTGTTTATGCTGCCACAGTTTCCACACAGACTTGTGCATGTTGAGGAGGGTCAAAAGAGGATTTATACTACTCAGGAGAATGACTTAATTACATGTATCAAGTGAAGTGCCTCTTTTTTTTTTTCCCCTTTCTTTTTCATTACTATGAGCAATAAAGTGCTGGAAAGGGATTTTGTTTTGAAATGAGGTGATAGAGTCTGGCAGCAATGTGAATACCCAAAATAGATATGGGAGTGTGTTTGCATCCCTTTCTTAAATTCCCTTCTGTGACAGAATGCATATGAAAAGAGCATTAAGCCAGTACTGGATGTCCTACTGCATGCTTACCCAGCACCTTAGCTTGAGGTGTTCTGAAAACTTCTGTATTCCAGGTGACATCTTTCTGTATTAGATATGCTGTTTATCTGAGTGAAAGTAGGTCTTATCTAATTATTAAGAAGCTAAAATATGTAATAAAATCTAATCTGTGAGCCCACAGTTTACACAGTATTGGCTGACTTATGTGCAGACTCTAGTACGTAAGTATTGTAGGTAAGCAGGTGCAAATGAATACAGCTGTGAAGTCAGACATACTATGAAGATAAATGTTAGCATTACTTGAAAGGTAATAAAATCTGATGAGAGATGAAAAACTTCATATTATAGAAACAAACCGTCAGTTGAATTGATTTTGAGAGATGGTAGAACTGTTACCTGTCCTCAGATCTGGTAGTGATCTGAAAGTGTTAATTTTTTTTTCTGCAGATCATCTAATACAAGAAGTAAGAATGTGAGTTCACCATGTTTTATTAAGATTCCTTGAGAGGGAAAATGGAAAGGAAAAGTGGTGCTTTATGTTTTTCTTAAGTTCATGACATTACAGGATTCCTTCACTGGGCGCATATGGCATAAAGAAGCACATCATCATTGCTAACAGAGAGCTGAGATTCAGGAGTTAGTTTTATTTTGTTGGATTCTAGTTATTTGAGCTAACTGCTTAGTCTTGATTTTCTGCATATAATATGTGACAGGGCTGTGGCAAAGTCGAATGACAGGAAAGGTAATTTTTACTATTAGTTACTGCACATCAAAGAAAGTTACCCTTCCTTGAAAATAACTTCAGAGAATTAGCACAAATATGAAGGCTTAGACACCAAGGGGAGATGGCAAGAGAGAAAGGTAGATCTGCTTGGAGACAGGTATCCGAGGTGAATATCTTTCTGTAGGACCTGTACTTGTGAATTACAGGGTTTTGGACATCTTGTTGTGGGACAGCTTACCAGATAAAATGTTACAATACTTGTGAAGATACTTGTTACAGCATCCATTTCCTAAAGCCAAAAATTTTCAAAACGCTTTTGTTGTGTGGATGCTGAAGGAAATGTAGGCCACTTCTTTCCCCACTCTCTTCTGGATTTTCTGCTTTATATAGTAGTAAATAAGCTATTTTATCATGAAGCTTTTCTGCCACTTTCATTTTGCTTTGGCTTGATCTGTCCTAAGGATCATTTGCGTTGTACCAGATGGTGGGAACAGTGGGGTTTGTAGCAAGGCTGGTCTGCAGGAGTGGAGGTTGTAAGTGTGCAGACTGTAACACAACGTGCTGGCTGACAAAGTAAGCAGGTTTGTTCTTTTAGAGTGCGTAGCACATGCAGTGCTGGTAGGCCCTTTGTCCTGAAAGATTCCACAGGCAAGTGAAGAACTAAACTGCAAAGTTTTTCAAAAGCACTTGGTATGGGCACAACTTCCCACGGATCATTTGAATGTGAGAAGAATTCAACCGTGCTTAATGACTTTGCTGAACTGGTTAAGAATGAGATTTTTTTTTTTTTCTTTTTTTTTTCCCCAGTCAAATTGCAAAGTGCTGAGAACGAAAATGTCTCTTCTATTAAGAAACTTCCTTTTCTTTTTCCTCTGTGCTTCACTCCTGTTTTCTCTGGTATACTTGTACGTATTTTATGCTCATACAGTTACCAAGCTGCCCCTTCTTTGTATATTGCAAAATAGAAACAAATGCACAAAGTACTTTAAAACAGAAATAAAAATAAACATACATTTTATAGAAAGAGTTGTAACTGATCACAAGACTCTTCACTTAGGCTTATGTGCCCTTTGCTCTCTCTTTGTATAGATAACCTGTGACAAGATCTTTTCTTTATAAGTTAGGGCAATGACTTGATTATCTGGCTTTCAAATAATTGTGATTCTGAATTGATGATAACTTTGAGAACTTTTTCTTTGTATATATAAAAAGTGAATGTTTTACTTTCTATTTTCTGTTAGCAGTGCCCTCTCACTGCTATCAGAGGCAGTAGCTTAAATGGGAAAACATACAAGCAAAGAAATAAATTGTAAAGTCATTGAGAGTGCTCTTTTTAAAATTTATTTCAAATATTTTAGGTGGCCTATAAGTATTTCAGCCATCTGCTGAAATTGCAAGTGTTTTTGATTTGCTTAAAACGGTATAATTAACTTTATTCCCCAAATTGATTATTATTGGCTCCACTACTTATCCTTCTAGAAGAAATTGATTTATATATTAGTTAAAACTTAGATAACATAGGCCATCTAGCTCTAACAGCTTTTAACAAGGATTTTTATGTGACCTAGTAGCCTGTAGCTCATATGAATGTGTCTCTTCAGTATGAGGTTGTATTTGGACTCACCGTTTTTTTTGTGTTTGTTTTTCTGTCCTTTTTTACTCACTCCTTGCCCTGTTTTCTTACAGAGATCAGAATATTCTGGATCCTACTTTGGAATATGTTAAGGTAAGGTATCATTTCTTACCCTCAAAATACTGTATTTGGTATATATACCCAGGACTGCCAGAGCATTTCTGTCATATGTAGTTAACTAGTGCAGCTGTCTTTTGCTACAGAGAAACTAATTATACATGTCAGACTGTTTCCTTAATTCTTCAGTGGAATACTTGTGGGCATTGTGCTTAGGGTGTGAGTTGCATTTTTATACTGGGGCTTCTTTACAGTTACATGGTGACTACCTGAATTTTTGGTTTTGTTAACAGATTAAAAGAATCTGTATTTCTTGCTTATGGGTTTCTGGGGAAGTAAAGAACACATCTGAAAATATAAAAGTGTCAGATTTAGGTTTATGGTTTTAGCAATATACTTACTAACATTAAAGTTAAAAATTCACTTTCAGTCCAAAAAGCTGAAATCCTGGTAAAATTGTGAGTTCTGTTTTTCTTTTGTACAAGATCAGAGTGTGTATTTTGCTAGAATAAATAAAAAGTACTCTGGAGCATCCTTAAATTTTATTCAAAAATCAGTCCGGGATTGACAATATAGAAACTTTGTAAGAAGCTCTGGGGATGTGGTTCTGTACTGGGAGTCTCTTGTAGGGCTGTAATTTCTACTGAATTAGTACCTTTTGACACGTTTAAGTGAACATTGTTTCTCAGAACCTTGCAAGAAACTGGTTTGTATGTCACGTCTCTCAACAGTGGGGTTGTCTAATTGTTGAGCTTTGTTCCCTGTCTTTTAGAAGACTCTGGTTTTCTGAGGAGTGTCAGATAAACACAGGTTATCCTTAACATAGGATATTTCTGTAGCTCTTCTTGCAAATCTGAATTTCTCAGAAACCTGAACTTCTGCTACAGGTTACAGTTCAGGTGAGGAAGAGTCTGAGAAGAGCCAGTCTGGGTTTTGCTACTAGAATTCCCTCTGTGGATGTTCGTGGTTAAGGGAAATAAAAAGATGCCCAGATGAGAGTTCATAGTGACTAAAGAAATAAACCAGGACACTGTGTTGAGAGGGGCTGTCAGAGGAAAGTGCTGAGAATTAATTCATCTGAAAGTGTGGCAGGGTGGTCTGCTGGACTTTCTGCCTAGGGTTGGGGTAGATGTAGGAATTAGGGGTTTGACGAAGAGGAGGGGAAGAGCAGAGCACAAAGGTTCATGGGGAAAATGACTGCCAGAGGACTCTCAGAACAGCTGCTGGATATCTGCTCTACATAGCTTAGTGTTGTGAGGTCCCTGGCCTCAATCCCAGCCTGAAGGTGGAATATGGTACAGTAGCAGAGGGAGAAGGCCAAAAGCCTTCTCAGGAGTGCAGTAGAAGACGGTATGCTGCAGGCAGCAATGTGGTGGGCATCTTAATTGCTCTATTTAATTTGCTGTGTGTCTTGCACTATGCTGTACAGAGTGTGTTGTTACAGTTTTAATAATATGACCAAGTAGAAGGCAGAAGTATTGTGCCAATTCATCAATATGCATGTCTTGTCTTGTTGAAGCAAGTTTTATATTATATATGTGGTTTCTGAACTTTTCTAGTAGAAGCTTGTCTTGGACTCTTGTCAGTAGCAGTGGTGCTAAGCTTAGTTATTAAATCTTCGATGTTGAGGTGGAAACCCTGGGGAAAAGAGGCATATGAGGGAGAATACAAGGGTTACTCTCCCTTTCCTTCTTCTTCCTTTTTCAGTTTTTCCTGTCTACATCTCTAGCTTTAGTGAACTGTGAGTTTGAACTTAGTTCAGTGGTATTATAACAGGAATTCTAGTAAAGAAATCTCAAACTACAGCTTTGAAAAACATGCAGAAATTTTTTTCTAATAAATATAACCTCCAAAACCCCTATTTGTCTGTGAAAGTCTGGGTTACTAACAAAACTGATTCCAGAAATGTGTTCTTACACAGAAAATGATCATTAAGGAAGGAAGACTCATCAATAATTTGTTATCAGTTAACTCTAGCTGTAGAAGTGCCTGAGTTCATGCCAACAGGATCTTCGACCCCCTTTGTTGGCTTAGGTTTCAGCAAGTATATGTTCATTGTCTTCTATAACTTACCTTATGTTAACTATTACATTAATGTTTATAAATTTTTGAAATCTTTGTATAAATTGTAGTGGTAGTAGTAGTCAGGTATAAACTGTAGAACACTAACTACTCATACTGAAAAAATAGTTTTCTGTAACATCTCACGATGTTTATACCACCACTGCCATTGGCACAAGTCTCTGATGTGTGCATATGTATTTTGAACAAGCAGGTAGGCTTTGACAGATGTTGTTTAAGTGGTGAAAAAAATAGCTTTAAGTGAAGAAGAGACAGTAAGAGAAGAGGGAGAAAACAACAAGAGCAGTTTTGGGAATCATATTTTGCTGATTCAGGGTACTGAAGTTCTGGGCAACAGATTTATATTTCTGATGCACAGGAAAATATAGTTAGTATTGTCCCTCGATAGACAAGTGTTGATTTACTGACTGAAAGCATATAAACTTGAGTATGAAGAATGTATGATGCATCAGGCATACATAAGAACTAACACTGAAACTAATTGTACACAAAGTCTTGATACTGATTCTCATGTTGCTATTCTGATTGTAAAGAGAAGAGAGACTTTGGATTAATTTGCCTTGTAAAAAGTTGCATTATCTCGAAAGTAATACATGCCATAAATCTAAGTTGTATTAGGGTAGCTTGGCTGCTGCTGAGTCTACCCAGGAGTTACAGTCCCAAACAAACTGTCCGGTCAGGGCCCTGAGGGCACTAATTGGTTTTAAATGTCCGGAGCAGCCTCGCTTAGGACCTCTACCACACCCCCCGAGCAAAGGCTCCACCAGGCTGGGGCCTTCAAACCCTGCCCGAGTTGTTCTTTGGGTGTGCCTGCCCCTCATCCTGTTTCTCAAGTGCTGTGCGGGAAGATGTGGGCAGACCTTAGACCCCGACTGTGACCTGTCTTGCCTGAGGCTCACTGGAATGCTATAGGACCTGTTGGTGTCATCACCCTGCTCACCTTGCCTGCCCCTTGGTGCTTGTTGGAGAGCGTGGTGCTCACCCTTCTTTAGGGAGCAGCCCCACTCCTGTTGCTCCCTGACACACGACTTGGAGGTGGCTGTTTTGAAAGATACAGCATGATCAAATAGGCGCCATTCTCATAACTGATCTGTTTTATCAGGCTGCAGTCATACCTGTTCTCCTTCAAGACAAGCAGTTAGTTTTAAACTAGCTAGATTTAAAAAGTAATTTAACCAAAGGAAGCTGGGCAAGGGCAGACCCTGAAGCTTCACAGTTGCACATTAGCACTGTTTCTGCAATGGTGCAAACATGGTCCTGGAGTGTCTTATGACTCCCATAGGAAAAATAATTGATAGTTGTTTAGAATGTGCTTCTGCTGGAGAGTGATCAGCATCTCTTCAAAACTGCTGTAAATAGAATGTGCAGAATTCATTTGGGCTTGAGGAAGAGTAACACCAGTGTGCTGGTTCATAGTGAAAAGAATATCATGTTTGTTGTGGCAGTAGTGACTACAAGCAGAGAGACTTGGTAAACTGTGAAGCTGAGTGCTGGAGTCGGGTGACCAAAAGTAATACAAATAAATCCTTGTATTCAGAAATAGTCTGAACAGAGAAAAGGTAAAATAAATCGTTTTTCTGCTGTTTTATTCTGTTCAAGATACAATACAGAAAAACGCTGGTTATAGTTCCTTTTTTTTTTTTTTTAAAGAGAATGTTCTCTATAGATGCAGTACAGTTTCTAGTTCTTTAAATTACAGCTCACAAATGGCAGTTTACTACATCTTGAATATTGATGTATTAATTCATTTGATATATAAAGAAAGCTAATCATGCAAAAGCAAGTTCTAAGAGGGGGTGGGGTAAGTACTGATTTGCTGGAGTCGGAGTACTGAAGTGTCCATATGGCTTCAAGCCTTCCTTTGTCTACACAGTGCTGCTGAAACCATGGTCACAGTTAAATGGCTCTTTCAAAAAAACCTTTTATAGTAGAAGTGAAAACAGGCCAGACTGCTTTGAGTCAGACTGCTACCCAAGTCATGAAAGAGATTTAGGGACACAATAGCACGTTGTACATTCTGTGAGATTTTTACAAGTTTTATGAACCAAATAATAGATCCATTGGTAGTCTCTGCAGGTTCTTCCCACACCCAGAGTCTGCACATCCACAGAACAGACTCCTGCAAGCAGGGGAGAAAGAATCAAGTGCTGGCAGATTTGAGTGTGTCAGAGAACTTTTTGTGAGTCATTTTGATCAAATTCATGTGAACTAAAGATAGCTTTCTGTCCCATTCCTATTCACTATAAATACTTTAGGTTCTTTTTATAGAAGTCTGTACTGTAATCATTGAAGCTATATCGGGGTGGGGAAAAAGAAAAAAAAAAAAAAAAAACAAACAAAAAACCAAAACAAAACCAGATTTCTCCCTTCCTTTCATGGAAACCTTTTGAGCATGTCTGTGGAAATAGTGCTTAATAATTACAGAAATACATATCGGTGATGAGTTGATGAGTATTACTATGGCCTGAGGGTTTGGAGTTATATTTTAATCCATTAGTGGAAAATTACAACATTTATGACTGATTGTCTGCTCAGCATGGTCATGAGGGAAGTTTATATTTAGAGTCAAACTTGAAAAAACTACTGCTGGCCTAAGGAAGTTACAACTGCAGAAAAACATTCTCTTGTGAAGTTCTGCTGTAGGATTGTTGTTTGTTTCAGCCTCATGGTGTTGATTTTTTTCCCCTATTTTTACAGCTCCTTGATTTCGTTAGAAAGCAAACTGTCGTAAAAATGACTGTCATTTGTCATTACTTTGGTTAATGCAACTGAAAATAAAATTTTGATGACATTCCAGGAGCTGATCTTTATCTGTAGCTTTGCAAGATGGGACAATAATTTGTGGGTTTAATTCAACTTTAGGGAACTTAGATCCGGTGAAGAGATTTATTGATCCACAGTTTATATAGTTAATTGCACAAATTCATAATATTGTGGATGCCAATATGTGTGGGTGTTTGACTCACATTGTTCTTTTGGCTATGCCAAGAAGATACTATGGGAAGAGAATTATCAGAAGCAAAGTTTGCGTGTATTTGTATGTTTGGGAAAGTTTAGAAATAAATAAATCTGTGTCTTCGTGACAAGTAGCCACAGTTTGGGAAGCAATTCTTCCTGATGACAGTGAAATTTCATTGTAGACAGCCTTTTTTAGACATGGCAATATATTAGAGAAATCCCCACCTCACTGGAAAAGTTGCCAGCTCTGGTGTATTGCTGTTGATGCTGTATGTTGCTCTCCTGCGGAGACTTGCCTGGTGGGATGCGAGTTGTGACTTGTGAGCAGAAAGTTTGTTGGGTTTCTGCCTTGTCTGACAGTGTTATGCACTGAGTATCTGAGCTGGAAGGAATGCTTGGCACTAAGGAAGGCATTGTGTGATCAGGAGGCTCTTTTTGGATCTCTGTGGTGGTTTGGGGATTTATTTGTTCCCACGGTTTTTGCAACTGCAGCGAGGGCAGCAGTATCGCAGACGGGGGAATTATCTGATGGAGGGTATTTTGTTGAGGAGAAAAGGAATATGCCCATATGGCTGACTTGGACTTTACACATCTCCTTGTCATTACAGATTTGTCAACCAACTCAAAGATCATCAGTGCTATCAGTAATGTCAGAGATGTTTATGGGGTTTTTTATGTTTTTATACTTAGCAGGAACCAAAGCTTCAAACATCATTCTGCAGGAGTTGCCTCTTGTATGCAAGCTGTATAATTCAGAAATATAAGATTCTGTTAGAGCCAATCTGATGTTAAATACGTGTAATTTTCTGTCTAACAATAAAACCCGGTTTGATGCTGGATGGGTGGTTGCTGGTTATACGCTGCCCTCTGCTGGAGAGGAAACACCGTAAATGGATATTTTTGTAATCAATTAATGGCTATTAAAATCATATTTTCCATAATAATTTCATTGTAACTTTTGTAGTAGCCTGACTGTTGGAAGTTGGTATCTTATTTTCTCAAGAGGCCCAGATTGGGGGGTGGGGTAATTTTCCCCTCCTCCCTGTCATTAATTTACAGAAGTAGGTCCCAGAGGGAACTTGAGAATTCTTTTTTTTTTTTTTTTTTGTCACAGTGAGAATCTTGCCCTGTTTATATGGAGTTAAAGAATACTTTTTTTTTTATCTGACAGAATGCAGTTATCTGTAATTAGTGATGGAATTGTACACCCAGGTTTGAGCACTTTCTAATGTTGAATTCTGTTTGACAAATAGGCTTGTCTCTGAAAATATGGTTAGTCAGCAGTTCTGTAATCTACAGGGTGCAAAGTGATGAATGAAATCTAAGCTGGTGTTTGCTGGTGTGAACTGTGCAGGAAGTCTGATTCTACAGCTCTGCAAGACAGGGCACCCTCAGTGTACTGTCCTAGTTCATGTTTCCCTAGTAGAGAGAATCCCAAGTTAGCTTTTTACTGTTAGGAGCTTTTTGCTCTTTCCCAGCCCCCAGTTCCTCAATGACCTAATTAGCCCTAAGAACTGCGGGGTTTTTTTTGAATGAGTAGGTTTTTTTCTTTTTTTTTGGTTGGTTGGGGTTTCTGTTTGTTTGTGGGTTTGGTGGGGATGGGTGTTAGCATACTGTGAAGTGGGATTTTTTTTTTTTATTTTGTGAATGATAATCCCTGTATGAATTGAGTCAAGTGGATAGTGGGTTTCTATTTATTCTGACCTTAATTGTGAAGTCTTTTAGCAGTGACTTGTGCATTCCCTTCTCCTGATGCTGAAATAGAGTTTAGGGTATTTATGTTATGGAGCATCTTCTGTAATGCTGAGTATGCTTTGGTAAATATAGAACACTGATAATTCATAAAGCAACAAGCATTGTCTCTGTTTGCATGTTAATGGTTAATCTTACATCTTGTCATATTGGGATTTGACCCTGTTAATGTCTGTGTTCTACTTTTTCTGTTATTACTCATTAACTCTTAAATGATGTCTGGTATAGAGTCGTCAAAAAGCAGTGCATGCACTGAGATTGCACTGAGCTTTGAACTGAAAACTCTGAAATTACTTTACACTAATTTCCTTGGCACCAGTAGTAATATTAGTGGCAGTAGCTACTTAGTTGACCTTTTCAATGTCTTTGTTAGATGATCAGTAATTACTATCAAGTCTTATTTATAGATGAGAAACATAAGCTGGAAATGTCTGAATCTGAAACACAGAATAGAAGTTTTCAGTTACAAAAAACTATTATTGTATCTCTAGTGATCTTGTGAAACTTGGATTTAAATTAATTACCCTTTTTCTCCAAAATATTAATGCCGGTGGCTCTCAAATGCTGACAGTTGTCATAGAATCAGAGAATAGTTTGGTTTTGATATCTAGTTCCAGTCTACTGCCATGAGCAGGGGCACCTCCTTCTAGACCAGGTTGCTCAGAGCCCCGTCCAACCTGGCCTTGAACACTTACACGTTGCTATTGATAATATACCCGAGCCAAAATGTCCGTGTCAGTGAAAGCAAATACTGGTACATGGTGACGTGCATTTACTTTTCAAAGAAAAAAAAAAAAGGGGGGGAGAAAGGGGATGTTTTTTACTTTTAAGACATTGTCTGGTTCACCTTGTTTTGTGATTGTTGAAGCGACTAACCATTTCTGACAAACAGTGTGTTCGTGTACTGAATTACGCCAAGGTGTGGTCATGGACCCAATCCATTGCATTGTTCATTTGCCAGAGAAGAACATGCTGTTCCCCACAAAAGTGTGGTACCTATGGGGCAGCAGGAAGGGTGTCAAATTATAATATCGCCATGTCTCATTTTTATTGCATCATCTGTATTGTACATTTTATCTATCTCAGTAAGAGCAACCCCATGCAAAATGAAAAGGATCCAAAGGTTTGAGTGGAGGCTAAGCGGTAAAATGCCTAAAACTTAATCTGCTTGTAAAGTAAGTTTGTTTTTCTTTCAGTTTTCAATTTCTATGCAAATACTTGTGTCAATTGACACAAAGAAAAGAATGGCATCACCTGGAATTCTTACAGCTTACAGTTTTCTTTTATATACATATGTGAATAGGGATGTATATATAGAAATTGCTTGAGTGCCACACATAAGTTTACTCCTTTTCATGTGAGATATGTAACTATTAATAACATCAAAGATCTGACTACAGTTGACCATCTTTTCTGTTGATCTTTCTGTAACTGTTGCTGAGCTGTGTCTCTTGGAATACTTACTTTTCTATTGATTTTGGCGTTCAGGATTGTTTCACAGGAACTGTGTTAGTGATGATGTCGGATCCTTTTCATAGGTTTGAAGACGGACTAATAGCAAGAGCTCCCTGGGGCATGAAAATATTTACATTTAACTCCATGCAACACCTTACTGAAGTTGGTCTTTCAATGTCTCTAAGTGTAGGAACCACAAGGGGGAGCGAGTATACAGTGTGTGGAAAGCAGATCATTATCCTCAAGTACTCTGCGTCCTCTTACCGGTAAAGCTCCTAACCTCTCAAAGCTGTGTTTATAGATAATAATTAGAGTAAAACTGGAACACTGTGTGTGTGATCTGCACATCTTGCCTCTTTTTGGAGACACACCGTTAGATAGAGTTCAGCCTGTGGAGAGGGCAGCAGAAGGAGCATCGGGACATTTCAGCTGCGATAACATCTATTGGTATGTGCTGTCAAAGGATAGGTTGGTCTGATATTTTTGTATGTCGGGTACTTTAGAAAACAAGCACCTACACAATAAAGGAGTATAATGTTATGATGGCTATCTGGAATACTCAGAGATAAGTTGCCTCTGTGTCTTCAAATCCTTTTGTTAGTAAAACACTGAAAGGGTGGAAAAGACATTGGAAAAGCTGAGCTCAGACAGAGCCCAAGTGATTTGCAAGTTTTATTTTTGAGTGCTACACATCTAAAATATATGTTCTTTGTATAAAAAGGGGAAGTATTTTAGGGTGTTCAGGAGTTTTAGATAAATAGCTGATATATCAAAGGCTTACCCCAGTGAAATAACAGAATTTTGTCATGTTTGAATTCTATTTGAAATTGGTGTACATCTCACACAAGCACTTTACTTGGACAGGACTGGGGAGGATTTCCAAAACAGAAGTCCAAAGTCAGCAATTGAGTTAATGGCTGATTTTTATTTGCAAGTGAGCTCTTGTATGCTGACCAGCAAAGCAAGTTAGACTAGTGACCACTACATCAGCAGGAAAGAGAAGAGAGTGTTAGCCATAAACTGTGAACTTATTCTGAATTAAAAGGAACTTCATGCCTTTTCATATTTTCTTCTTCTTTTCAATTTTTTTTTTTTTTTACAATCCAAGGAATAAATTGAAGAAAAAACAGGTGAGATGTTACAGAATTGTTTCATGTTTGTACATGGCTTGGCAGACAGTAGAAGGAGCTCAAGAATGGGTATGATGGTTTTTGAGTTTTTGGTTGCATCAGTAAAACCTACTGGTGGATTCATAATAGAAGGTGGCTAGTAGGAAAGACAGACCTACTGTCAGATAACTTTGGAAAAAATCTGATGTTTTATAGCTAAAGCATACAAATGTCAGAGGTATTTGGGTGTCTTAAAGTGCAAATTAGGACCTAATGGGAAGCTCCTAAGCAGGTTGGATGTTTATTTCTTATAGCTGCCAATCTGGGGTTTTATATGAGGCACATTTTCAAAGAGATTTATTCAAGCAGCAGTGTAAACTAAATAGATGCAAATTCTGTTTTCTCACTGTTCCCGTACAACTGCCGTGTATTTCTGAGACTGCCTCACGGAACCACGATAGAGAGGAGGAAGAAATTACACTGACCTCTCCCACACCACACCTGTGCAATGCAAACAAGTGTAATTACAGCTGCAGCTCTGTCTGTTTGTTTATGATCAGAAGCTGCACCAACAGTGGTTTGCGGGAAGTGAGGTTATACAAGAAAACATGAAAGAGTCAGTTCTGTTAAGAAGTGACACAGAAATGGTTGGGCATGAGCTGGGGTGGTGGCACCTTTTGAGCCTGGAGACATATGAGTTAGGAACAGATAAAAGCAAGTTACACTTTCTGACAGTGTTGTCATTCCCTTTCTTCCACTTACTCTACACTTTAAAAGGTGTTCAGCTGTAAACAGTTGAGCACTACCTGTATTTGGAGTCATCCCCCACAGAGCTTTGATAGAGGTGATGGGCCATATCTGAAGAACTAAAACTAACTGGTAGTGGACATCGTGAAGATGTTTGTGTGGACAAATTATTTATCAGTTGTCCCTGTTTCCTGAATTTTCCTTAAATTAAAAAGAACAAATAACTAGTTATAGAGAAAATTCATTTATATTAGACAAAGAAAGTTTCAACTGAAGATTTAAGTTCTTTGATTTTCTTTGGGGTTTTTTCTTTAAAATTTTTCATATCGTACTTTATTACAACCTTACAGATGCCATTTTGTAGCCATAGGGACTCAACCCCCTAGTTAGACTGTGTGTGTTCACTGTGTAATTGTGGGACATTTCTGTGTTCCATGTGACTTCATTAGATCAGCAACAGTGAGCCGCGTGCTCTGGGTTGGCTCTGTGCTCTATCAAATCAGATTGATGTTGTTGACCCTTGTCCGGTACATCGTGCCTTCTTTCATTTACAGCTGGCTTCCTGCCTGGATTGTTTACTTTCATTTGCTGCAGTGAAATCTGAAGCATTACATGTATTTCACTGAATACTCTTAGGCTGATTTGAATGCTTAAATGACTTGCTGATGTAGTACGAAGTAAAGTGGCAAGCCACCAATTCCCTCACCCAAGTTAGCCTGAAATTATTTCTCTTTCTGTAATATGAAATCACACATCATAATAATTCTGAATTATAAGCACTTCCATGAGCATGGCTAGTACTTGGTTCAAAATAACTTTTTGTAGCTCTGCAGACTGTTTCGGTAACTTCAGACTGCTTGTGAGTTTTCAAGTGTTTGTATTTTTATGGAGTTTGGTTGCTTTACTTGAGCCACTTAAAACTTTGAAGCCTTTTTTTTTT
>VXBX01002588.1:265492-332575 GCA_013400415.1 Scytalopus superciliaris
AAAAAAAAAAAAAGAGAGAGAGGAAACCCCCCCCAAAATCAATCAAACACTTGATCCCTGTAGGGAGGGAGGAATTAATAAAAATTGAGATACACCATGAAAGCTAGAACGCATAAGATGCAACTTTGGGTTTATATGTAAAGATCTGTGTGATTCTCATCTCAGGCATTTCCATGTTTCATTGGTACATGGTACTTCCCTGAAGTTGTTGCAGATGTGAACTGGAGAAAGAATTTACTGCCAGTAGGCAACAGAAATGACTGTGGGACTTGTATTTTGTTTACTACCAAACTCATACTGTAGATTATTCATCACACTCTAATGTGATAAATTCAGCTGCGGTGGCACCAGAGCTTGATATAGCAATTTTCCTTTGGAGAGTGCCAAACACTCATGTGAAAGTAACCCCTTGGATGCATAGACAACAGAATATTGTGAGAAATTCCCATTAATATATGTTCACAAATTTCACAGGTACAGCATATTGTCGTAGGTCCAGTTGCCTTCAAATTTGCCTGAAATAAGATCATATTTTGATGTTTTATTTCCTTAAACTTTGATGTTTTCCAGGCTTTGGTATGCTAGATTAATATTTGCCTGTAAAAAACGTAAAATAATATGTAACACCAAGGCTAGCTTGTTACATCTGTAAGCATGGTTTGCTATTCATTTAATGGCCCTGAAGTAGAAATCCTTTGTGAAATATAATTAACTTCCATGGAGTTTATTAAAAAACACTGAAATAACTACTGACAGAAACTTCTTCCCTCCTTCTAAACTCTTACCTCCTGAGGTTTTCCATTGGGTTGTAAGTAGGATTGAGGGCTTTTGCTGGATGTCGATAATGTTGTATTGCTAGACAGTTTTATATTTTTATTTTAAAGACCGGTTCACAAACGCTCAACGTGGCAGAAATATCTTAAAATAGCACCAAGACTGGAAACAGTGCAACTAAGATGTGAGCAAACAGTTCCGGAAAGCACGTACTTATGGGGAGCTCTTTGTAGGTCAGGAGAGGCATCTATATTTGAAAACAGTTCTGCTGACCTGATTTGCTTTTACATTTGAGGGATATCTGACAGGGTTGTTACTGTTAAAAATCTCAAAGAATTTAAATTGGAAGCTTTCCTGTGTTGCTTCAACCATATTTTGTTGCAGAATACATGGAAGTCTTAAATTTTTGCCCTAAATTATTTTAAAATTTCTTTTTACCATCAACTTCCCTATCTAGCTGTATATGTATATTCAGCTTTCTTTATGTCATTGAGTAGGAGCCAACGAAGTGTCTTAGACAAGAAATGAAATGAAGGCATACTACTAAAGGCAAGTTTGTCCCTGTGAAGGTAGTGCAACTGAACAGCATACCTTTGCTGCCCATTAACTTTTGGGAAATGAGGTGGAAGTCTCTGCATCCCGTTGTGTGGAATAGGTCACCTTTTCTTTTAAAGGAAAGCCCACTGACAGAGCTGGTTACACTGCTCTAAGCTTACACTCTTCTTTATTTACAGACTAACATCTTGCAGCAGGCTGTGCCTGGAGGGATTTTTGAGCCCTTGCATGATGTGAAGTTCAGTGTCTGCAGAGATTCCTGCAGGGCCAGAGGCCTTGAGCATGGAAAGGTATAGGCTGGTATGATTACAGAGGGTTCATCAGTCACAGTTCTCCTTTAAAGGATGTAGGTTGCATAAGAAATCAGTCTCAGCAAACAAAAAATTGTCCAGGAAGACGTGCTATTGCTAAACTTGCTTACCTAGGCAGTTTTCCCCTTGTGTATTTTGGGATTTGTGCTAGCCACAGGAGCTCTTTCACTGAGTTCAGAATTACATAAGGGTTATTTAAGCATGTTTGCTTCACCTCAGGAGATGTCTAACCTCTGGCAATCAGAGTATACTCCATGTGGTAGACCATGGTGCAGAGGATTTTTAACAAACCAATAATCATGAATGTTAACAATTTAGTTGGTTTGGATTCTTTAAATGTTTTTCTTGTTGTATTATTAGATGTAATTCAAGTGCAATATGTGTCTCATTACATTTATTTGAGTAGTGAAAAATTCATTTAACCACCAGAAGAAATTCTAGGTTTCTGTGCTGTATTTGTAATTGATGTCTATCTCTAACTTGGTCATCCATTTGTGTCAGCACCGTGGATGAAATTAGTCCATACACAAAAACCTATAGTTCTTTTTGATGGCTAAGAATGTAACTCTCCTAAGCAAATTCAGGTATTGCCTATGTATGCTATAGTTTTTCACTTACAATCGCTTTGCCTACCACTGAGATACAGTGAGATGCTTTTGGAATTATGGTGACAATTTGTACAGTAGCTTTGGGTTCTTTAAGATCTCTGTTCAGTCAAAAGCACCTCTCAAAACATTAAATATAATTCACATTAAAGTAGTAGTTCCTTTCAGAAGATCAGCAAAACACACAGCTGTGAATGTAAGAGTTTGGTATTCCCCTACAGCTGGATGCTGTTGTTTACACTGGAGGGGAGACTAAAGTTCTCCAGCCACTTACTTCTGCAGTCAGGGCTAAAGGGGCTCTTGGAAAGTCTCAGCTCAATTTGTGTGCTCTTCACTCTACCTTCAGGTTATGTAAATGCTATAATACTTGCTATCATTCTGTAAGATGTGGCAGCGAAATAGCTGTTAATTTTGGAAACAATGTCAGTCAGCTTTAAATGGATATCCAGCCATCTGAGTAGGGAAATACATGTGGCAGGTGTGTGCCAGACATCCTTCAGCTATGCTGGTCTGAGAGGGCACGGGGACCTGGAGTGCATGGGGGATTTTTGGCCTTACTTGACTATGTTTTTGACACTTTGATATGTTTTTGGACCTCAGTCCTTACCAGCCCCCTTCTGTGACTGTTTCTACATCCAGAAACTTCACCTCTTTGCATTGTACAAAAGCACAAAAGATTTACTCCTTGTTGAAAAGGCTTGTCCATTTTGAACCATGTAGGTATAGATAAGTAATACCCTATTATGGTTCACAGAAGGGAAACTGGGGTGAAAAGTGATTCTTTACTAAGTTGTTTTTATCTTTTGCCATTCTGTCTAAGCTACTACATTAATTTGTGTTTGTCTGAGAGAGCCTTAGTTTTCTCTGAGAAAATCAGAGAGAAGAGGATAATTTATCTCAGAAATTCTCTGGACTCCCAGCATGCTTAAATAGTCTTGGCAGCAGGATGCCTCTTCTGGCATTATTCCACCAAAAATCCGCTGTCTGGTAATCTGTTGTAATTCAGTCTGCTTGAAATTGCGGGGAGGATTGCTGAAAGAAGTGTTAAATGTGTGCCACCTGCTCCCACGGCTAGGTGCTGTGAGTATTCAGTGTGAAGAAGAAAATTATATAGAGAGCAGTGTTCATGGAAAGAGCAGGATTGGTGGGCAAGCATTCCCAATTCTTTTTAAAATAATGCATGTGTTCCATATTTGCATCAGTGTGTCAGTGAAAGGAACCTGTGAGCTTTGGCTCATATACAGAGCTAAGAAAAAAAATCCATAATGCACTGGAGCAAAATGTTGCATTTTATTGTGTGCTCCANAGAGAACATATACTCTAATTCTTTGATCAGTGTAGAACATGTTCCCAGGCTTTTGAAACTCTTTAGCACAACAAAGATGGGCTGGAGTCCCAGGACTTGGAGAATGAAAGGAAGTCCAAAGTACTTCCCTCCACTGAGCGCTTATGAAAGACTGTGTGGCTTCTCTCCTGAGAAGATACTGCACCTTACTTTGTTACCGACACTACATCCATAAAGACTAGTGAGCCAGAGTGGTCCAGCATAAAAGCTGGACTCCAGAAGAGGTGAAAATAGAAATTTTCCAGAAAATCTTATAGTGGTTGTACAAATCTTCAAGCAGATCTTGTGGTTTTTGTGCTAAGGGGCAAAGAACTTTTTTTCCCTTAGGAAAGGAATATCTTGGACATGCAGATTTAGACAGATAATGACCACCAGAAGTAAGCACTTTTAAGGCTGAAATTTTACTTTGGCAAATTGTTTTTTAGTGCAACAGAAATACTGATTAACTCTGTGTGTCCAGGTTGGTCTGTCTTGATGATCTGGAATGTTCTTAATTTGAAGGCTTCAAAAAGGGTTGGGGGAAAAGAATCTGAAGTTAAAATGGAAGTTTAAACAGGAGGAAGAATATTGGAGCAGGGCATTTGAATGCAGCTCCATCTTTCTGGATATAGTTAGAATTCATATTGGAAAGAGGAAACAAGAGAAGTGACTTTGTAGGTGTGTCACTCCTAGTTTGGTTTACAGACGGAACACATTGCTCTGTTCCATGCCTGTAGAACAATCACATGTTATCTCACTGCTGGGTTTTGCAAATACAATCTAGAGAGCAAAGCCAAGCCAGCCTGCTGAAAGCAGCACCTGCATTCCAGTGCAGGTCATGTGATGGAAGTTATAACCCAGGTAAAATGTTAATCTCTAAACTTGGCACAGCTGAAGCTTTTAATCTTTTATTGCAGTTTTCTAGGGAGAGGCAGGTTATGGACAACAGCCCGGAAAAACTGAAGAAGGAGTTAGAGGAGGAACTGCAGCTGAGCAGTGAGGACTTGCGTAGCCATGCCTGGTACCATGGACGTATTCCTCGGCAGGTACGTGGTCTTTGCATTGCCAAATGTGCTTTGAGCTTCTATAGACAAGCAGAATTTCATGAAGTACTGCACACGTCTCTGATACCTGCATTAATTTAGTAGAAACATAATGCCTATTTGTATGCAAGCTATGGTATTTATCGCAGCTTGGCATAAAATGAGGCTGAGAAAGGATTTAGGGCAGACCCTGGTGGAAAACAGAGTTATTTCAGGATTGTTGTGCACTGAATAAAGGCAGAAATGGAATTTTAAGCTTTATATGAGAATGCTGTGCTCACATATTGTTCAGACACACTGACATTAATTTGGTTCAGTAATCTTAACCAAAGTTTAAATGTTCATGTTTATTTTATTTCTTGCACTTGGAATTTGGGAGAGAGAAAAAAACCGCAACAAAAATCTATGCAATAACTTAATTTTGATCCTTACAAACGCAGCTAAAAACGTGCTAAGGCTGTGGTCGGATGGGAGCTCCGGTTCCCGAGCACCTGGAGCTCCCCCTGCGGGCTTCCCCTCCTGGGGAGCGCAGTCTCAGCACACACGCTCGGCTCAGACACGTGCCCATTGCAGCACAGCGAAGGACTAACGCAAAACAGAAAAAACCGATTCCTCTGACTTTAGTCTGTAGTGTTCACATGCAGTATTCACAAAGAATAAGAAGTGAAAGCTTCTGTCACCTAAGGTAATAAGGAAAGGGCAAATTCCAGGATGTTGCAGGAATGGCTTCTTAACTTCAATGTGACTGTCTATTCAGATGCTTTAAACTCTTAAATCTTGGGCCATTGCTTTCCCTTCATGCCTTATTTTCTATTAGCAAACCAGAAGAAATGTACAGGCAAAAGTGGGTCATGCTTCTGGCTCCTTCCAATAAGCTCCTTTAGATCTCTACTGTGGGATGAGCTTTTAATTTTAGAATTGGAGATATTATTCTTATACCACACTTCATGCTTTGCTTTACATTTGTGGCTTTGTCTGCCTCTCAGGAGTAGCCAAATTAATTCTTATGTTTAAGAATATTTTGTTGCAATGTGTTGTTTGACTACTTGTTTTCTGAAAGTATTTTTTGTATAATTCTTTTTCCTCAAAGGTGGCAGAAGGCCTAGTTCAGAGAGATGGAGATTTTCTGATAAGGGATTCTCTCTCCAGTCCTGGGAACTTTGTGCTTACATGTCAGTGGAAAGATACCTCTCAGCATTTTAAAATCAACAAAACAGTTCTAAGACTCAATGAAGCCTACTGCCGTGTTCAGTATCAGTTTGAACTGGAAAGTTTTGACAGCGTCCCTGGCTTAGTTAGATACTACGTTGGGAATCGCACACCAATATCAAAGCAGAGCGGAGCAATCATTTTTCAGCCTATCAACAGGACTGTGCCTCTCAGGTGTCTAGAAGAAAAGTACGGTGTAACTCTAGTCCAACAGAAAGAGCCAAGCACCCCTGAAGGAAAAACAGAAGCTGCAAAAAGGCTGAGTCTCGGTATATCCAGCATGCAATCCCCGGAGCAGAGCATACCCAGAGGAAATCTTTTGAGGTACTGAATTTTGCTGTCCTTATGGAAGGAAATGAAGTAACCGTATCAGCTCCTGCTGTAGGTGATGTGAATTTCCACTCTGATTTGAGATGGGAGGCTAGGTGTGAGGGTTTGCTGACTTTTAGCAAAGAATCAGCAAATTCAGGAAGCAAGAGCAAACAGACTCTGGAAGCACTACAGTGCTGCAGCTTGTTCTTCAGTGACTTGGCAAGTCTTGACCATGTGAGACAAAGGCTTACAATAAAATCTTTTTGCTGCTTCAGAGAAGTCTGTTTTTCCATATTTGACTTCTGAAATAAAAAAGCTAAGTGTGGAATAATGAATCCTAATTTCAGTGTCCAAATCAATGCTCTGTTAGAAAGTCTCAATGTTCCAAGAAATACCCTTACAAATGTGCAAGATGACACATGGTATAGCCCATTTCACTGCCACTGCAACAGCATGAAGTACCTTTTATTATTATAAGCTGTCCAAGTGGAAAGCTGATGATCTTTGCACTGGTTATTATATATTCTGGCAGTTAGATATGTATGCTAAGACTGTTGCATATGTTGCTATGTTTTTGTTTGCGTTTTTTCTTTTCCCTTAGAAACAAAGAAAAAAGTGGTAGCCAACCATCTAGTTTGGATCACGTTCTGGAGAAAAGATTCCCTTTGAAGGCTCACCAGTCAGAGAGCTATCTGCTAATAGGTATGTTGTGTAACTAAATTGTTTCACACATAGAATTGTTGTGTGTCCCGGTAGTCTGTTACTCTTTAGAGCAAAGTGAGACTAGTGAGTGTTCTGAGTACTGTAAATACAGTTATATTTAATGGCCAGTGTAAGCTGTGTTAGCACACTGCTTGCTTTTTAGGTCACTGGAACAGGATTTTTATTTACAATGCACGAGCTACTTGAGCACCTTAGCACACAACTCAGCAGGCTTCCACACCAAAAAAATGTCAGCTTAAGTTGGCATAAATATCTTTTTTGATGGTATTACCTTTCCCCACTTGTGTTTTACAAGAACTGACTTGTTTCAGTCATGCCTTTCTGGCCGAAGTCTATTAAGTGAGGTGTTCCATGGAAATTCTGGTAACCGCTTTTTCTCAGGGTAAGGTATGCGGATGTGGCAACGTTCCTCTCTAGGAGAACAGCACTCCTGGGGCTTTTGTGCTCAGCTCTGCCCTTCTGTCTCCCTCAATCTCTCTACCTCCGTCCCTTTTGCTTTTCATTGCTTTTGCTGCTGTCTGGTTCTACAGCCCCTATCACCTGACTCCAGGAATATAAGGTGTGCCAACACTTGACCAATTGTTGATTGTGGCTTTTTCTTTCTCATATTCTTCAGAGGTTTAAGCAATTGTTTCCATACTAACACACTGTGTATGGAAACCTGCAATAATGCATCTCTTCCCATGTGTACTGTAGTGTTTGACTTCCAGGGCTGCTAGTCGTTTTGAATACAGTACTGTCAAAATTTATAATGCCTATTATGGAAAGACTTCTCATGACAAAGAGAATATTAAATATTTATGTAATGAAACTGTACTCTGCTGGAAAGGTTGAACAGTGGGATGGACTGACATTTATGAAGTGAGTTTCTGTCCATCTGTAGGTGAATTGATTATTCCAATCCATGGCTGCAAAAACTTTTCTTTTTGGTATGTAACAGCCTGAAGAGTCCTGCTGTGCATTTTGTCATGGGATCCTTTCAGCAGGTTCTGGTATCATACTGTTAATGAATGGGGACAGGCTGTGATTTGCAGGCTTTGTTTTATATCTGGGATCAAGTAGTAAAACCCCCGTGATGCAACTGGCCACTTTGCTGTAGATATGGGCACTGAGAATTGCCAACTGGGAATGTCTGATACACAGTTCAGTCCTGTGTCGGATGCAGAGGTTTGCCTATGCAGCAGGTACAGGATGAGGCATAAATACATAGAAGTATGTGGATATGCTTCTCCAGCCTTCAAATCAGTTTCACAAAAAGATTAGCATCCCTGAAATTCATTCCTCCCATACCTTACTGCAGGTTCAGGCTTGACTTTGGGAAGTTTTGCTTTCATCTCAAGTCGTTCTCAGAAATGACTCATCTTTTACGTGGTGTGGCTGGAAGTTGCTGTTTTTATAGCCTAGATCAGGTTACAAAGAAACCTCCTATTCCAAGACATGGAGGCCATCCAGCTCTGACAATATAGCCTATGTATGTAGCAGGGACTGAAATTATTGTCAGCATTACCACAGAATAATACTATGGTGCAGCTGTTCCATGTATTTGGGATTTTGGGAGGATCAGCAAGTGAATGGAATTTGCTGGCTAGCTCATTCCTCAAAATATAATTGCATATACATTTTTGCCAGCAAATAATTGACATGATCTGACAGTATTTTCCTTAGGAAATAGCATTAAGGGATGAACCCTGGGACAGGCATCAGGAGTTGTATATATTTTGGCCTTCTAAAACACTATTTTCCCCTGCAGGTTCAAGACATCCATCTCGATTGCCTGAAGCAGATGCAAAGTCCTGTCCGAGCTCGCCTGCGTTTAGAACAGGCAGTGAACCATCTCTAAGTCCCACAGTTGTTCAGAAACTTAGCTCAGAGTCACAAGCAGGGGAAGCTCTTAGAGGATCAGACAGTCAGCTCTGTCCAAAGCCTCCACCTAAACCCACCAAACCCCTGATGAAGCCCCCAGATTCTCCTTTGGCTACCCACGGTTCAGAAGGACACTATTGTGAACTAAACCCTGCCAGACATCCTGCAGCAACAAAACAACACTTATGTCAGAAAAAGAGCTATGTGGAACATCTGACACAAAAGGAGAGGGGATCACACTCATTCAGGAACTCTGAAACAAGCTATTTGATCCTTGATGATGATCCTACAATGAACTCTGTGGATCCTTTAGAAACTTCCACTCAGATGGCTGAAGAAGACAGCATCTTTTCTGCACCTGTTTTTGAGACAGTGTCTAGTTTTAAACCAAATGATTTTGAGTCCAGACTACTTCCTCCTGAAAACAAGCCATTGGAAACATCAATGTTAAGAAGAGTTAAGGAGCTTTTCACCAACAATAACCCAAAGATTATTGCACAGCATATTCTTCAAATGGACTGCAAGGTAAAAAAACAAACAAAAACTGAGAAGTTCATGCATTTTATTTTATATTGTGCACGTTTAAGCTTTTCAAAGAACTGATTTGAAAAGATTAATGGGTAGATTTGTAGCTAATGTAATGTTTGTATTGCATACAGGAATTTTAGGGTGTTTTTTTTCCATTTGAAGAACAAGAATGTTCACAGACTGTTTGGGCCAAAGGTCTCTCATCATCCTTGACTTTAGACTCAAATTCTTAATGTTCCATCTTTTAAATCTCCTATCAGTTGCTGTATCTTTGTGATTTAGCCTTTTTCCTGTATTGTAGGAAGAGCTGTCTGTATTGTAAAGCACTGTGGAAAGAACTGCTCATGACAGGAAATGGCTAGTTAGCTTGCATGGGCAGAGGAGACAGACATTACCTGGTTGCCATATGGCTGGCCGTAATATACTATGTTCAGTGGAACTAAATATATTTAAACTTCTAAAACCAGCTGCTCTGCTAATCTCTGAGTTCTTGTCTTACAGCTGGATAGGTGGTGTAGGAAAATAGCTGTCAGGACTAATGCAGTTCTCTCCTATGAGAGAACTGTATTGTTAGTGGAGTTGCTTAGAAAGATGTGAAAACACAATGTAGACTTTGGTCAGCTGAGAGGGCTTGGAGCTCAGCTTCTGGATCAGAAGGACAGGAGAATCATCGACTGAGATGATGACTGTGTAATGAAAGAAATGTAACATAACTGCAGTTGAATCAGCAGCATTTTGCTGGGATTACTGAGTGCTGTACCTGCCATAGAGCAGCTAGGGGAACCAAGGGACACGGTGGGTATCTGACCCCCAGACAAGAAAGGAAGCGGGAATGGCGATGCTCCAGAAGAAGCGTGTCTGCAGCACTCTGCTGGTGCTGCCTGCACTGATGGACACTGGGGGTCAGAGGAGGAGGGGGCAGTTCCCTGGAGCAGCAGTGCAGTGTGAGGGTATGTCAGTGCCTGATAGCAAACACAGCTCCTCTCCTCAGTAGCTGCTGCTAGGTGAGGCTTCGTGCAGATGTGGTGACTCAGAAAAACTCAACTCCACAACTGCTTGCTGTTTTCAGAAAGGATAGATTAAGACTTCTTTAGAGAATGCTGTTACTATGGAACTAGAGTAATGTTTTAGTTGCAAAATTCACTTTTTCCCTCCTTCATCCTAATAACAACTAGAATATCTTTAATATATTAATAAAGAGTGTGTTGCCTAAAGGCATAGGATATGCATGCCTTAGAGAAGTAGGAAGGGTTTATGTGTGTATATATATTATATTCAATTAGCTCATTATTAGACTCCTTATTTTATATACTATAAACTTTGCAATGGAGCCAAAAAGCCAACTGGCCTGCTGGAAGTCTGAAAGCCTGTACAATTAATTAAGAGTCACTAGAAGATTTTACACTAACAGATTTTTGGATTTTGGAGCAAAAACAGTAACTAGCTGGGACAGGTAGAGAAGTGTATTTGACCTCCATCTCTCAGTGCTGAACCAATGCCTGCCATTCACTGGCAACTTGTTGCATAGACTGCACTGTAAGAATTGCATTATATCATGAGATTGGCATGTGAGTTGGGCCAGAATGAATGCTTTGTACTGAGATCACTGATAAGGCTCAAGTTCTTAGGTCTTCTATGTGGCATCAGTAGTTCAGTTTGCCTTTTAAATAATGGCATTTCTAATAAAGAATCACCCATATGGTAAGTGATGAGGTAAATATTTGCCACTGGTATGCCTGTGATGGAGTGGCAGTCAGGGACTTCATATCACTTCTGTGTCTCTGGAAGTGAAATGGGTTTCTCTACAGTGTTACATTTTGTACCAGTGAGGCTTGTTGTGCAGCCCAGGTTGCTTTCATCTTTCATAACCAAGAAACCCTGATGATGGGTGTATCAGAAAATTGCAGGCAGATTAGTTTGTAAATGTGTCAACATATAGGCCTTAAACCAGCAGATAATCTCACATTATCATATTAATGCGGTTTTTCTTATTATTAGCATGTATAATTGTTACTGAGATAACCAGTAGCTAATTCACTATGTTTAAAAAGCGAAGACAAATTGGTGAGGGTGTCAGCTTTCACACACCGACTTCGTTAGGCACTCAGCATTCAGTGTCCTCAAGTTCTTTTTCTAATTCACCTTTATGAGGACCCTCAGGTGTAACCAAAAACATTCTGAGCGGTTGCTTTTCTTTTTTTTAGAAAGAAGGGAAGTGTGTACATCTGTAAGGCTAAAGAGCAGCACTGCCTCTTTCACAAAGACCAGGCTCAGAGAGCACTGTGTTTCCTGGAACTTGCATAGTGTTCTTTTTCTGAAAGCAGAGGATGAACTTTGATAAAGCATTTTGGGCACATCTTTTATATTTTCTGATGGCTGAGTCATGTTAAAAAAAATATTTTACTGGCCTTTTTGTGTAAGGGACTGAAAGCGAGTATGTTAAGTTTTTTCTTCGATGCCTGTATTCTAATGTTGCATTTTATGCACTTAGCTCTGTATGGCCTGCACTAACCTCAATGAGTTCCATGTGGCTGAGGGTTTTTTGGAAGAAAGTTTCAAAACTCATGCACAGTTTTTTGCACTTGACAGGTGGCAAGGATAATAGAAGTTTCTGACGAGATGAGGAGGAATATGGGAGGGAACTCTGGTCTTGAACTGATTACGTTGCCTTACGGCCATCAGCTGCGCCTTGATCTCATTGAAAGGTAAATGTTCCTGTTACTCATTTCCAGGGCGGATGGTCTGTACTTGTCTCCTCAAAGAATGCTCTCCTGCATGTTCCCTGAATTCACATGTACAGATTAGTTAGTGAGATGGCATGTAACTTCTTTTTGCATAGGAAAAATTCTTTATGGTCATAAGGCAACTCTGTGCATGTAATACAGGGAAAGGGGGGATGGTGTTGAAAGCAGGGTCCTTAGAGCAGCTGAATGTCATCAGCTCTCCTTTACAAGCTGAAGTAAACTAAAATTCAGGGGACCTATAGTCTGTCTGACCATGTAAGTGTGGGTGGAGACTGAATGGTAGTAGCCTTCTGCAACTGGGAAGAGGCCAGAGGATTTAGTAAAGGAAAAAATGTGATCAGCAAAGCTTTCTGTAGAACCTTTGCACAAGTTAAGGGGCAACACTTAGGGTGTTCTAACCCTGATCTGCAATTTCTGCTTCATATTTCAGTAGTTTGATTGTTGAAGTCCAGGCGGGAATGTCACAGGATTTGAATGTGGAGGGCAAAGAGAACTGGGGCAATTTTCCCAAAATTGTTCGTTCATTCATTGCTTGAGTGGAATTTTCTATCATTGGTAGTATTTTTGGAGAATTTTTAAAGTATTAATTTAAAGCCTGTGTGTATATATTCCATATGATGTCATTATTGCTTTTGATGCAAAGATATTGGTAAGACTAAGTTTGCTGGGCACAGCAAGGTAGAAATATATACCTTTGAACTGATCTTTGAACACATGTAAATTTAATAGTTTGTAACTAGTTGTATAAATTGATCCACTTACAGGCACAATACCATGGCAATAGGAATAGCTGTGGATATCTTGGGCTGCACAGGAAATGTAGAAGATAGAGCAGCAACATTAAACAGGATCATCCAAGTTGCTGTGGAGCTGAAGGATTCACTGGGAGATTTATATGCATTTTCTGCCATTATGAAAGCACTAGAAATGCCACAGGTAAAAATCTGTTTTTCTTTATGTTCCAAAATGTGGAGTTGTTTGATGGTTTATTTAATTTAATTTAAGCAATTTCTTCAAGACTAAAGACATAATCAGAACAGTCTTCATGCCTATTCTATGAATAGCAGTGTCCTTTTCCTGTGGATTGCTGTGGAGTTCATAATGTGTATTCTCTGTATTGTATGAACAGGTTGCTAGATTAGAACAAACCTGGACTGCTCTAAGACATCATTATACCCAGACTGCCATTATGTATGAAAAACAGCTGAAACCATCTTGCAAAGCTTTGCATGAAGGGCAGGAGGAGTGGAATAGTGAGTATGAGTGACACTGGTTTGTATTTAGCCTTTTAGCTCTTCTACTTACTGATTCCTGCTTTTCCATAGCTGTGCATTGTATGTTAATATGACAATGAAACAGAAGCAAACAGTCCATGAACCAAACATCAGTCTGTTGGTGCGCCTGTATCCCTGCAGAATATAACATTCTTCCCACACCCATACTTCCTCTTTGTGGACAGAGGCTGAAACACTGCATCATCTTGCCTCAAAGACAGCAAATCTCCTTCCTCAGAAGGAGAATCAGCTTAGGTAATTACTCTGGTCACATTAAATGCTCCTGCACCCAGTTCTTTGCAGCTCTAGTTTTTAAAGGGGTGCAAGGAAGAGAAAAACATATCTCAACATTTTTCCAAGAGAAGGGGCAGACAGTAGAAACTTTTTAGCCTCATGGAATTTATTGGAATGACTCAGATTTTGAAAATGTTTGAAAATCTCTGTTTCACTGTGTACCAATTCAGTAGAGCCTTCTCCTGTAGCCATTACAGCTTTCCAACACTAATTTGTCTTTGTCTTCTCCCTCAACCACTTCACTGGAAACTGGTAGGACAGGTATATCTGAGGTAAGGTGTTAATTTGAAAGATGGAAGACAAAAAGAGTAGCTTGCACTTTAAAAGAAGAATACTGCACTTACAATACCTTCTTCAGTTAGCAAGCTTTATAATGGCTGATGGTATTTGTTACTCTCTCTCTAGAGACCATCAGTGCTCCACCGAACAACATAACAGTGCCCCTGCTGATGCCTCTTGTTACCCTGATGGAGCGTCAAGCCGTTGCTTTTGAAGGCATGGAGCTGTGGGAGAGCAGTGACCAGAGTGGAGAAGTCATGCTCAAGCACCTGTGCACAGCCCGTGCGATGGCCCAGCGCGCGGACACGTATCGCCGGGCCGCGGAGAGCGCGCTGCAAGGTACGGGAGGCTGGAGCAATTCTGCTCTCTGGTGAGAGCTGAGACAGCAGCCACTGCCCTGCAGCAAACTCAGGCTGAGGACAGTATCAATACTGTTGAAAAGCAGACAGTAAATTATTCACCGCTCTAGTTCCCCAACAAGCATTGTTGCTAACAAAGTCCTCGTGACTTCATATGCTGACCCTTCTACCAACTGAATAGAAGTACAGTAAGGACTGAGAATAACTTCCTGTCAATCTGTACAATTTAAAATTCCTACTCTGATCACTGCAAATAAAACACCACCCATCACAGTAAGATTCTTTATAGCAGTGCAAGATGCAACACTGAGATCCTGACTGCTTACAGCCAGAAAACAGCAAGGTTTTATTTATGTGACTTAACTTTTCCACTGCAAATTTAAAAAATTAAAGGGAGGGGAGAGAAATATAACCATTTTTGCAGGCAGCATGAATATATCAGTAATGATATTTAAGGTCAGGCTATAATAACAATTCTAGGCCATTAGAAAGGAGCAGAGGAGATCCTGTCCCAGTATCCCTAGAGCCATCTCTGTGCTATTAGAATGTTAAAGATGGAAAGGATTTTCACTGTTTTACTAGCTTGTTAAAATTGTTGTGCAAAAGGAACCCAGCACACTAAAGCTTATTTGGGGAGAATACACTTTAAAAACTGTTTCTGCAGAATAAAAAAAATTGTTTGATGTTTGTATTGTGGGATTCTTTTTGCTTACTTACTAGGTTTCCAGCCAGATGAAGAGCTGAGTGAAATCTTCAAGACAGAATTTCAAATGAGATTGCTCTGGGGCAGCAAAGGAGCACAAGTTAATCAAAATGAAAGATACGAGAAGTTCAACCAGATTTTAACTGCACTTTCCCGAAAACTGGAACCTCCTCCAGTGAGGCTGGTGGAACAATTAAGTATTTAAGACTCTGTAAATGCTATTGAAGTGATATACTTGAAATAACCTTAGCATTCTTCTGGCAATTCAATACTGCACGAACTTCTTGCCTTTCACAAGATGTTTAGAACTTTTTAACTGCACAATGCACACTTGTTTTAAAACTACTGATTTCTAAACAAATTATTTATTTACTGTGTCACCAAGTCATTTAATGATCCCTTTAAACAGCCGGTTATCCCTTCCTTTCCCCAAAGTTGTAATGTTTTAATGATGCCAAGGAGGAAGGTCATTGGCATCTTAGTATTAAGATGAAGCAAAAAGTGTAAATAAAATGATAAGATTAAGTATCTGACATGGCAGAAAAACTGTTGTATAATATTCCTTTAATGAATATAAACCACTGTAAATAGAATTGTGATTTGACACGTATCTTTATGCAAAATAATTTGCATATTTACAGATCACAGAAATACTGCAGGTAATAGAAATAATCCTTTATCTGTGACCACAACAGACAGCTCAAATATCACTGTGCCAATGAAAGTAGAAAATGAGTTTGTGTATGTGCTGAAACAACTTACGCTTTTTTTTAAGACAGCATCTGTAGTACTTTGGCTTGTGCTGGAGCCTGCACAACAGCTGCACTGCCAGGAAAGAATGATGAAATGGCAAGAACAATCCAGATAATTAAAAAGCTTTCAGACATGAGTAAATGTGGGTGTATGTATGTATTAAACTTGCTTCATTTACTGAAGTGATTGATTGACTGCGGTAAGTATTTTTTTCTTTTTCCTTGGATGAAGGCAAAATATAAGGGTTAGTACCTTTTGTAGGAAATCAGTGGGTTTTATATATATATATATATAAATATAAATAAAACACAGTTATATATAAAAGAGTGTTTTAGCAACAAACTCCACTTTGTCACATACAGAATTGGTTATAAGCGTTATTCTCAAAAGTTGTACAGATACTTAACTAAGAACCACAGTTAGAGCTCCACGTCCTTGATGTCAGTGAGCCTGTTTCTGGAGTGAGATGTTACTTGGAGCATCTGAAGATATTTGAGTATGCTAACAACAAAACCAACATCAAAATCTGTCCCTCCTACCCACGCTCACAGCAGAGGTTTCCACCACCCTCACAAGAGTTTACAGACCTCACACTGAAAGTCTCCCTGGCAGTCTAAACAGAAGACAAATGGGGAAGTTAATTACTTAGACCATGAAAAGATTCTTTTATTCCATGAAAATATTCTCAACAGAGAACACTATTTTTAAACAAAGCATTTAACATTTAGGAAATCAACATGTGCACAAAAAAGGATTAAAAAATTACTGGAAAATGTCAGATTCTTTAAGACAACTCACATTCAGAATTTTAGAATAAGTGATTTATAACTAGCTGTGCAAGTACAAATGTTTTTCCTATGTTTAATAACCCTCATACAAGTTGCACTATCCATCTTGAAAGCAACCTGCCTCCAAAGGAAGCAAATCCTGGTTTTAGAAAAACAAACAGTAGCATGAAAAGAACATTTAGTCCTTTACCAGGAAGTGTTATTACTGACCTGCAAGGCTGTTAGCCAGGCAGACCACAGGCCCTTTAACAGAAAATACACAGATCACATTTCCTCCTTTTCAAAGAATTACAGAATCACACAATATTCTGACTTGGAAGGGACCCCCAAGGATCATGGAGTTTTTCTAACTTTAAAATAAAAAAGCACTAATTTAAAAAAAAAGAAAAACAAAAAACTAACCCCAAGCCCAACAAACCCCCCAAACACCCCAACCCCCAAAAAAACTACCTAAGTAGTTTTGTCAGTATTGAGTAATGTCACATTATTATATAAATAACCCTGTATACAAGCTCCAAAAATCTAAACTTTAGAGTTTAATAGGCCCCATAGTACACTAGGTCAAGCTGTGTAGTAGTGGTATACATAATAAAAGGAACAGACCTCTACACAAGTCACTCAGATTCAGTTTTACGGGTAGTACAGCTTCTAATAACACTGAAATGAAATAGAATCCAGCACTGCTGCATCCAAATATTGCTTCAGACCCCAGAAAATCAGGATGTTTTAATTATTATTTTGTAATAGGCTGCCAAACAGCAGGTGGCTGGGTTAATAAGCTTTCTTTGATACAAGTATCCCTCCCCCCAACATCTCTAGTCTAATTCTTATCACTTTAATCAATCAGACATGATGTATTATTAATAGAACCACAAATGGGAGGCAAGACAACATAAGCAACAGGGGCACTGCAGACAACTATATTTACACGTATAAACATATCCAAATTTCAATTGTTTACAAGTAAAAGTGCACATAGATCATTACGAAGTATCACTCGAATTTCAACTGGTCCATACAATGAAGCATCACCTGGAAATGGACTAGCACTGCAGTAATTAAACTTGGAACTTCATAGTGAAAAACTAAAACACAATTTCCATAAAAATCTTTTAAAAAAATATTAAAAGTCAAATGAAGAGATACACATTTCAATGTATAAAATTCATGATGCACCATGTATCCAGTAAAGTAGAGCTCTAGAAAACACCTACCGTGGCTACCTCAGCAGCTGCAGCACTGTGAAAAGAGCTGAGACACAAAGCCCTTTGTGGGATACTGTAAGTGGTAGTGTTGGCAAACAACAGATTTTAGGCACTCTAGTTTAAGGCAGCAGTTGAATGGCAAGTGGTTGACTTCTGAAAACAGTCATTAGCTCGCAGTGGTGAATCCTCTGGTTGTGTTCCAGGTTTTCAGTGCTCACAACAGGTTACCGAAGGGCTGAAGGTGGACCACAGTTCTAGGAGTTTCTCTTGATTGCATTGTAGGCTAGAGCTGAGATGTATTAGTTCCCCAAATTAACAACACACATTACGGTCTCTTATCAGTTATGCCAAAAATCTGGAATGTAATGATGGTTGCAGTGGTATTGTTATAGCAGCATACATGGATACTGGGATGAAACTCTAGTGCTGAAGATATTTAAAGAAAATGATTTGTTACAAAATAAGACAAGCAACAATGGCAGAGTGTTACACAGAACATGCCTGAGTGTCCTAGGCATGCAGGAGGTTAACGGCGAGCATGGAGGTGGCACAGGCAGACTGATGACTGACATATGGTTCTCTAAATGACTGCCAATTAAAATGNAACCTCCTTCAAGATCTCGCCCATTTTCTCAGAAACCCGCTTCAGGAACCTGCAGTCCAAGAGGAAAAAGAAAAGAACAAAGTTACTGAAGGCCTTTAGAAGGCAGAGAAGCGTGCTCAGTTCTAACAGGCCCTTCTCAGCAGCTACACTTGAGAGTGTAGCCTTGTACTTAATCCCACAAACTCTCAGTAGAAACATGAGCTACACTTTTCAGATAAGCTTCTTTTTTTCCCCCCTAATAATCAAGTAGTGCAATGCAGTTTCCAATCCTCAGTAGTTTAACGATGAGGAGAATTACTGTACATTTAAGATAGTGATTTCAACTAAACACGANAGATCACATTTCCTCCTTTTCAAAGAATTACAGAATCACACAATATTCTGACTTGGAAGGGACCCCCAAGGATCATGGAGTGTTTCTAACTTTAAAATAAAAAAGCACTAATTTAAAAAAAAAGAAAAACAAAAAACTAACCCCAAGCCCAACAAACCCCCCAAACACCCCAACCCCCAAAAAAACTACCTAAGTAGTTTTGTCAGTATTGAGTAATGTCACATTATTATATAAATAACCCTGTATACAAGCTCCAAAAATCTAAACTTTAGAGTTTAATAGGCCCCATAGTACACTAGGTCAAGCTGTGTAGTAGTGGTATACATAATAAAAGGAACAGACCTCTACACAAGTCACTCAGATTCAGTTTTACGGGTAGTACAGCTTCTAATAACACTGAAATGAAATAGAATCCAGCACTGCTGCATCCAAATATTGCTTCAGACCCCAGAAAATCAGGATGTTTTAATTATTATTTTGTAATAGGCTGCCAAACAGCAGGTGGCTGGGTTAATAAGCTTTCTTTGATACAAGTATCCCTCCCCCCAACATCTCTAGTCTAATTCTTATCACTTTAATCAATCAGACATGATGTATTATTAATAGAACCACAAATGGGAGGCAAGACAACATAAGCAACAGGGGCACTGCAGACAACTATATTTACACGTATAAACATATCCAAATTTCAATTGTTTACAAGTAAAAGTGCACATAGATCATTACGAAGTATCACTCGAATTTCAACTGGTCCATACAATGAAGCATCACCTGGAAATGGACTAGCACTGCAGTAATTAAACTTGGAACTTCATAGTGAAAAACTAAAACACAATTTCCATAAAAATCTTTTAAAAAAATATTAAAAGTCAAATGAAGAGATACACATTTCAATGTATAAAATTCATGATGCACCATGTATCCAGTAAAGTAGAGCTCTAGAAAACACCTACCGTGGCTACCTCAGCAGCTGCAGCACTGTGAAAAGAGCTGAGACACAAAGCCCTTTGTGGGATACTGTAAGTGGTAGTGTTGGCAAACAACAGATTTTAGGCACTCTAGTTTAAGGCAGCAGTTGAATGGCAAGTGGTTGACTTCTGAAAACAGTCATTAGCTCGCAGTGGTGAATCCTCTGGTTGTGTTCCAGGTTTTCAGTGCTCACAACAGGTTACCGAAGGGCTGAAGGTGGACCACAGTTCTAGGAGTTTCTCTTGATTGCATTGTAGGCTAGAGCTGAGATGTATTAGTTCCCCAAATTAACAACACACATTACGGTCTCTTATCAGTTATGCCAAAAATCTGGAATGTAATGATGGTTGCAGTGGTATTGTTATAGCAGCATACATGGATACTGGGATGAAACTCTAGTGCTGAAGATATTTAAAGAAAATGATTTGTTACAAAATAAGACAAGCAACAATGGCAGAGTGTTACACAGAACATGCCTGAGTGTCCTAGGCATGCAGGAGGTTAACGGCGAGCATGGAGGTGGCACAGGCAGACTGATGACTGACATATGGTTCTCTAAATGACTGCCAATTAAAATGAGTTGGAAAAGAGCATAATTGAGAGAATCAAAACATAGCACAAGCTAAATATAGTTTGTGCACCTGGGACAACCTAGGACAATGAAAATAAAGCAATTTTAGGAGCAGTAGCCTTTTTACTCTGGTAATTGAACTCTTATTTTCCTGCACAAATTGAAGATTCTGTAATACATCCTTACCTATATATGGAGATGCTAAGATGTTAGTGACTAAATGTATGTCTGCATGCATTCATGCAACTAGCTTTTACCCTTGGGCCTCCCAGTCTAGTCCCCCTCCCCTCCCNAATGCAGTTTCCAATCCTCAGTAGTTTAACGATGAGGAGAATTACTGTACATTTAAGATAGTGATTTCAACTAAACACGATACAATTCACAGACAGCTTACAGGCACAGATTAAGGATATAAAATCATTCCCTTATCAGGAGCAGAGAGAGGTTTCAGTAAGACATCAAGCATTACATGTAGTCTCTTTTTGTTTGTTCAAGGTGTCTAGAGTTAAGACAATGACGTATCCAATACAGAACATTCTACATTACAAGTACTGAAAAGGAAGGAGATAGGCAGGTCAGCGAACTTTCTGTCCTTCTTAGTCATAATGTTTTTTCCTGAGTATTTTTGTTGAACTTTCAGAATCAGAAAACATTTTCCTGTTTAAGAAGTGAAAGCTGCCAAGTATTTGCTACAGAAGGAAATTAATAATTTTCAGTAACTGAGTTCAGTTAGTTATTAGAGGAGAAAGCATTCTGTTCTAAGCATAATTTAAATCCTAGAAATCTTTAAGACTTAAGTATTTTTTCAGTTCTCTATAAAACCAAACTATTCTACAGAACAAGAATGAATCCTGGTCTTTTCAGTTTAAGAACTGAATTGGATTTAATGCTTTGTAAAGCAGGGAACTCTAGGTCAATTAAACAAAGCAGACAACATTGGTCAAAATTACAGACCAGTGTAAGATGCATAATTTAATGTGGTCATCTCTGAAAAGAACTACAGCAAACTCCCAATGCAAACAACAGATCACTGCTGACTTCTGATAATGTAGTTCTCTCCATGAACCTGTGTAACTTACTATTTTCCCTGTGGAATGTACAACTGAAAGCTGCCAGTTTAGTGTTAGATATAGGTTACTGCACCTTTGCTGTTTTTCTCTAGCGTTACATCTATATATGATGTTGGCACATAGCCTTCCTCTCCATTATGTCTTCGAGCTCTTGTCCACCCATCTCCTTTGTCCTCCTCAATAATGTACAAAACTTCCCCTTCTTTCATTGCCAGAGTGCCTTCATTATGACCTGGGAAAAACAAGAGGCAAAGAAGTCTCAATGTTCATACAAAATTTCAAGCCATCTTTTTTCCAGGGCAGTTTTCAAATTATATATAAACAGGAAGAATGAAAAATCCATGCAAAAGAACATATGGCCAAACAGACTTACAGAAAAAAACCTAGTCCCATTTGTAAAGCTGAGTATTTGCCAATAGCTGTGCTAATATTTATCTTAAAACAACACAGAGGTACTGCTCATGGGTGAAGTAATTTATAAGGTATTTCCACTGATCTTATAAGCAACTGGTTGCTCATGCAGTTCATTTACTTTACATCATCTTACCAGTCTTCTCTATAACAAATAATCCATGCCTTATAACCAGGGAATCACAGTGCATGTTGTTAACCTTACCATCAAATGGATATATTGCCTTGCAATGTCCTATAGCTGGTAATGGATCATCATCTTCAAACTCGTCATCGAACTCATTTGGGTGAGCGTGTTGCTGTGGTGGGCTGCGAACTTCCTGGTTTGCATCATCCGTGTAACTCCCTTCAGGGCTGCAATGCAATGACTGGAGCATGAGGACTCTGAACAGTTCTTAGCTCTAAAACTCAGCACATATGTGCATCACAGAAGGGGCAGACCATGGATATCACTCTGGGAATTCCTGTTAGCACATCTTATATCACTGCCAAAGGTGATTTTCTGAAGACTGACCTAGCAAAAGCTTAGACTGAATTCTCCTACAAAAACAAACAAATTTGACATACCTGTCTCCACAGAACATGGAAAATCAGTGAGCCTTGAGCAATGGAATAAGACAGCTTTAAAAAGCACTGCTCTTTAAGGAGCAGGTGTTCCAATTAGACTATATCTTACCATAATGGCATGAAGTGACCTCTAGAAGTCAGAACCAGTAATATTTTCCTTTAGAAGGACACAGACTTTCAGAGGATAAGCAGTGACTATCACCTGCTGTTAACTACCAGAGAGATGTACTGATTCTAGCATAAGACATAAAAGCAGTAGAGACAGAATAGTGACCTCTCTCGGCCCTGCGTTACAAGGTGGTTGATATCGCTGCTGTGCCGCCTGTCGCTTCTGGCTGCCACTTTACCTTCAACTTCAGAGAGCCAGGCCTTGGGGAAGAAAAGAAATACTGGTGTAAAAGAAAGCTTGATTCTAAACCAGCAAATTTACCAACTGCATACAGTTCACAGCCACAGAGAGACTGTATTCAGATGTCAAGTCTCCATTACTTCATGTGAAGCATGAACTTATACTTAGCCTATCCTCCATACTAGTCTTAAGGAAAAAAAACCACCCATCTTTAATCACATGCAAATTTCAGAATAAGTGGAATAATAATACATTCTTCTCAACAATTTACATATTGAATAACATACATCCTTATTCTAGCTAGATGAACACACTTGCAAATATGGCACCCCCCAAAAAATTCTATCAGGAGCACTGTCTTAAGTAGTTTTTCTGAGTGTTATATTTAAAAGCTGTAAGGCAAAGTACAATTGTACCAATCATTTACATTTTCTAAGGAACTCTTTTAGAGTCTAACCTCATTCTTGTGTATTTCCATTCGAAGACGGTCCATGTTGCTCATAGTCTCAGTTAATTTTGGTTGCAAACTGCTTGGATCACCCATCTGGGGATTTTTCTCATAAACATCCTTCATCTTGATGAGGGCATCTCTAAAAACATACAAAACATGACAATAATAACAGAAATTACATATATCAGTACTGATTCATTAAAGCTAAAATAATGTGTATGAGATCCTGACCTATGACTAAATTCTAAGCACAGCAGTGAAGAACTACTGGTCCCCACAACTTGCCTAAATCCTTCTCTCATTCTCTCTTCTTAGCACTTTGCCTTCCTTTCTAGTGTTGTGCACAGACACACAAGGACTCCAGTAATTGACTCTTCTCTCTCCAGTCTCAGTACTGTTTCCCATATTGTTATCCACAATTTCCTAAATATTAATAATGTTCTCCTCTCAAGGCACTAAGTTGCAGTTATCTTGTTTAACAGACCTACACATTTTTTTTAAGGCATGATTTTCAAGCCAATGTTTCCTATGCATTACTAGGATCAAAATGAGTAACATAATAAAGCAGAAGGAAGCAATGCTAACAGAACCTATGTATAACAAAGTGTGAACTTTAAAATGTTTTGTAAAGCCCGGCCTAGTATATTGTCTCCTGGCTTCTGAGCACTGTTGACTTAGGTAGAGGACTTCAAAAGAAACAGACAGTGAGAGAACCACAACAGAGCTCCACAAAAAGGCACTCACTTTTGGTCTGTTTCCTTCTGTAGCTCTCTGTTAAGTTCATCGATTCTCTGCTGCAGTTTTTTGCGTCTTTGTTCTGGAGGGAGATGGCTGAAGTCTTCTAGTGCAGGGCCCTGCAAGGAGAAATACTATGAAACAAATTACATGCACATATCTGGGCATGAACTGACATACCCACACATGGACAGTGTTCACTGGAAGCAGGATGGACCTTCTTAAAAACTCTACTTGACAAACAACTCTACAAAAAACTGCAACAGAATAAATGCATGTTCTTGCTGGCACTGCAGTCATTCATTCAAGGTTCTTTCTGCCTTCTGTAACAGTTGGCTCACAGAGGTAATTCCAAATTTGTAGACAATCATTTTTCTCAAAAGCTGAGCCATGTACCTCGTGTTACATCCACTGCACTTAAAGCAGATTTAGAAAGGACAGAATTCATCACTACAGAATCATCTCAGAACAAAAATCTAAGATGTGTATATAATAATGGTATGAATATATAATTGTTTCTTTCTCTGGATTGTGTTCTATGGTGATTTGGACGGTATCAAAAATAAGATACTGTATTTTGGATCTTCATTTCAAAGTACTATTATAGTTCTCTTCCAGAAGTTCAGCAATCCTAGAAAACATATTAAAACTTACAAAGTTCTGATGAATTTTACCTTGAGTAAAACTAGCTCACCAAGCACAAAAAAAGCCTTTATAATATCAAAATTTTGACTTAAGTTTGTTAATCTGAATCTAGACTTACTCATGTATTCCAGGTCACTTTTTTACTATTAAAAAAAAGCCAAACAACTTCAGCAAGGGAAAAAACCTCTTACTTCCCAAACCTTTAAAAAAAAAACCCAAACCAACCAACTTAAAGACCACCTACTGTTATGAACCCAAACCTGCAAACTTGTACCAAGACTATAAGCAGGATGGAAAGACCTGGGGGTATGAAATGCATGGGAAGAGAAATTTAAGTATCTTGTTTGTTGTGAAAACCCTTCCTCCCTCAGGGTGACAGACAGCAACAGTGTTAAGAAGGAAATATGGTACGTGTCACAATAACAGAAGGTTAAGTTATATATTGTGTGGTCCCAGCTGCCTACGGAAATTGCTTTTAGCACAAGAAATGTACTTGCCATTACAGTAACCCCCCCTCCACAGAGTCAAACCAGACTGGCCAGCATTTCTTTTGTCAAGAAGAGACCTTACAGAAACTTGACTGTTGAGATTTTTACACAAGCAGGCTTAAGCTCGGGTGCCAAGTTTCTAATACACCCCTCTAAAAATCTTCTTGCTCCCCTGAACTTCTTGGATCTTTTGCCCTAGTAAAGTCAATCTCATTGCTTTTAAGAAGGGAATACAAGACACCATAAAAGGAGGAAAACAGATACGTTTCCAAAATAAAACACAAGTGTTCCTTTCTGGAGGACAAAAAAAAAAACCAAACAAAAAAACCCCACCCAAACCAAATCTTTTCAGGTGCTTTTACACACTACAAAGAGACAAAAATATAATCACATCCCCTGTATCATTCTTCCTTACAGATCAGTTAAAATCAGAATGTCCTAAAAGAAGAATCAGAAGAACAGAGGTCTTTTTGTGAATATTTACTGATTTACTCTGCAAAACAACAATATTGATTAAGGTGTGGTTTTCATTTAATGTAACAGCTTTCTGTATTTCTAAGCATAAAGGATCATCTCCCCTGCAATTTCTTTTTCAAAATTCAAAGGAATGCAGTATTCAGTATTTCTTCTTTACACAAATTTCTTAAATCTTTTCAAATAGTATTCTATGCTGCTTGAACAATTTTCCTGACAAAGAGAAATAACCAAGTATTTCCAATTCATGAATACTGGTCACCTTTAACACTCCCAAATGGCAGATTTAGTTGCAGCCAGATCACAAGTCTCATGGCCTTACATTAAGCATGGATGATTAAGAAGACTGTGCATATGAGTGGAAAATCTGAAGATGTATTTCAGCACCTGACTTAAAGCAGTTATGATATGGAAACACTTTCAAAAGGTTACTTTCATGCTATCTTAGCATAAGTACAGCAGACAGATCAGCACACGGGCTTACCATCTTCACCGACCACTGCACAGTTCATTTGAAAATAGAAAGAAACGGGAAATTATTTACATGCAACGACCAGTTACTAAAATGATTAATGACTACAAAGGTATCTTTAAAATATGACTGACTTAAGGACTGCTGTTTTCATTTATAAAAATACATTTTATCATAAGCATAAAAAAGAATTGCTTTAAGAATTACTGATTTTAAAATATTACTAGTAATAACGGGTACTTTTAACTTATGAAATTCTAATACACAACTTCATTAAACTACTTTCGAATTTTAATGTTTTGAATAATAGGCTAAAGACCTATTGCAGGAAGAGAAACACACACAGAGCCAACACTGCACAAAACAGCAGAATTTGATGATGATGGACTGATCAGTCGTAAATAATTTGTTAATCGTAGCTCAAAATCCACTACCACCCCTTTAACAAAGGTAATTTTTACAATGGATTTACTTTACTGTCACAGTAGATCTAGAATAAATTAAGATATTTCTCAAGTTCAGAAGTAATTTACTTTCTGAAAACAACATTTGGGTCATTGTCACTGAAAAATGTTTTAATCCAGGTAAAATACAGACATTTAAGACTTCATCCTTAGAAGAAGCAAATAAAACATGGGTGCCGGGAATTGAATCCTGGCTTTAACATTCACAGCATTTTGAAGATCTACCATGCTTTTAATGACTTTGGATAACCCCTTCCAGAGAAACACCAAGCAGCTTAGAAGACAGGAATCTCAACCTCACTTACTATCTCAACATTTGTTAAGGCTGTTGATTTGGGCACACACACAAAATCAGAATTTCTAGCAATGAGAGAAGTAAACCACCTATACAAACAATACTTTGGTAGAAAACTCAATACAGTCCAAGGATTCAAAATGGCATAAATAAACTTCCTGTTCCCTGTAGAAAGAGCCTTCCAAGAAAACACTATTAAGGTTTGCGTATCACTGCTGGCAGTGCATCTACATGTCCCAAAGTGGCACTGAGCACAGGCTCGCATGAGCACTAACACTGTCTGGAGCTGTCAAGATGTCAAAGGAGAAGCAGCAGCATGTAACAGCAGTACTAATACAGGAAGTTACACCTGCTTACACCTTTTCTCAATAACCTACTCTACAGCTACTCTTTGCTGCTTTTGCTCTACATCATGATAGGAGAATCTACTGCGTGAAGCACAGAATGAAAGAAGACTGGTTTTTGATCTCCAGTGCCTCGAGAGAAACCTTGCACAGGCACGTTACACACAATAACCAGTACGCTTACTGTGTGATGTGTGCCAGCTCATGGACAGAGCGTGGCAGAAACAGAACCAAATTAAATACCATTTTACACAGGCAGACAGGGGAATGTGTTTAAACTAAAAGAAGACAGATTTAGATTAGTGTTAGGAAGAAATGCTTTATTCTGAGGGTAGTGAGGCACAGGTTGCCCAGGGAAGTTGTGGCTGCCCCATCCCTGTGAGTGTTCAGTGCCAGATTGGATGGGGCTCTGAGCAACCTGGTCTAGTGCAAGGTGTCCCTGCCCACGGCAGGGGGGTTGGAACCAGATGGTCTTTAAGATCCCTTCCAAACCAAACCATTCTGTGGTTCTATGGTTTGGTAGTTATGTGTGTCAATACCACTCAGACATAATTTTTCTGGGACAAAAATGTACGAGCAACTATTAAGCATTTAATCAAGATATATTATAAAGACAAGACTGATCAGTGAGATTAAAAAAAATATCTTAGTATTCCAGTATACATTTATGCTGAAAAGACTTAAGAAATATGATAATGTGATGCTTGTTAAAATACTTGCAAGAAAATTCAAAATATATAAAAATTAAATGTTCATCTTGAACATTTTAGAGATTATTTAATCTTGTGGCATATTTGAGTCAATCTAGATCTGTAGGGTACTAGCGATCCTAATTTTGAAGAATACTATTCTACATTCAATTAATTCAATTTTACAATATGAACAATGTATTTAAAAAAATCAAATAAAGATATGGTTTCATTAGCATTCTGTTGTTATTAGGAGATGATCTTTCACTTGAGTAAGAGGTTCTACAATTACTAGTACTACACAGTGATGATTTGTAAGCCAGGAGTCAATACATTTATTGATCAACAGAATCGAGGTGTAATCAAGACCTGTGCTATCTAACCCAGTTAGTTCCTCACTAAGTACTAATGAAGAAATATTACCTTCATCACCAGACTAAACTATGATATAAGGGCTCAGAAAGTGAAAGAAGAAACTGTCCTCCATATATACTTAGAGGACTACAAGAATTTTCTATAAAATGGTGGTGGTAGAAAGGGTATTTCCAAGATGTCCAGGGGATTGAAATCAGGTGCCACAACATGATTAAAGAAAATAAGCTTTAACTATAACTCATTTTATTTCAGAATGACAGCAAGGGAGCCTCCAAATTATAACTTTGCTGCAATATAACACTGTTGTACCTTGATCTCCACATTATGTCAACAGTAGTCAACCATTCTTGATGCACATGAGGCAGCAAGTCAATATTGTTTTGAAATATCGAAAAATTATTAATATATCATCAAATCCATCCAATTATCTCATTATTTGGATCAATAAATATCATTAAATATACATAAACTGGGCAGCCTATGCTTTTCTGACATAACAGCATAGTGCCAGTACATTCGTCACTAGTACTACAAATGTTGCTAGGAAACCACTTAGTTCTCTTCCAAATAAATTCTATTTGCAGAATATGCCACTGTAAATTAGTAAATTAATTGGTAAGTGTCAGTAGGTGGCATTTGGTAGAAATTTTTTCAATATTTTTACCCAAAAGAACCTAGGACAGACCAGAACAATTAATTAATCAGAAAATACATTTAAATTGTAATGCTTTAAAAATCAGTATTTCAAAATGTGCAGCACCATGGGCTGTAGCATTTGATGTACAAAAGAAATTAAAATTCTCCTTTCTTAGTCCAGTATCTCAGCAAATAAGACACCTGATCTACCAGATGATTTTTGTGGTGACTATTATATCCAATGATAAATTACTGCAAAAATGTTACATGATGGTAGGAAAACATTTGTGAATGTGAACAACAATGAAGAAAGGTATCAAACACATGCTGAGCACCCTCTTTATAACACCTTTCTTTTAGGTATGAGGATTTCAAATGTTATAAGAGTATTTCTATTTAATTTTATTTTTAATCTGTTGGTAATTTCTGTATAGTATGAAACAAATTATCCTACAAGTGACCTTATAGCTGAAGAGTTACTTTTAACCAAATAAGCCTTATAATGAGGGTAAAGAGCATTCCAAAAGCCACATCACAAACACACTGTTCATAGCCCATCATGCATTTCAACTTGTTATTGAACTTACCCCTCTTTTGAGGCTTCTGAAAGAAGGAATTCTGGGCTTCCCTGTTTTTATGTCACTCATGCAATAATGCACTGGTTCAATGGAGAATATGGGATACTGGGACCCATTAGGAGTACTGGATGTGTATAAACTAGTAGGGGTTAGGGGTGGGGATTGTGGCTAATGTGGAAATAAAGAAAGCAACAAATAAGCCAAATGTTCAAAGTGATTTTAAAACGAAAATTCTGTCTTACAAAAATAAAATTTCCATCCAACACAGAAAGAGCTTGTAATGTTCCAGACACATTAATACTATAACTGTATTGGGTTTTAAAGGTTTCTGTCATTAAGTCTTCAGTTACAAGTTGCTGAGAGAATGAAGGAATGTTCAAAAAAACTTTAGACTCAACACTGCCACAACTCCCAAAGTTGCCTCTTTTCTTAAAGTTCTGCTATTGCCGGTTTAGTTACAGTCATTCTGGAAGCTTGTGCATTCCTGCTCCTGCTTCCTCCTGCATACTGAGGTACCCTACTTGGTTAGCCAAAACAGAAGTATTAGGTTTATCTATGCAGAATGACTAAACCAAAAGGTATTCTCAATCTCTGTAGTTAAGCTGGACTGACACCACGCCTGTGTGACATTCTCAGTATCAGCAGGAGAACGTCCTCCCTTTTTTTCAAATTGCTTCCCTCAATTTTTCTCTCACACCTCTACTGCTGTTTCCCAGTTCAATTTTTCCATACTATTTCCACTGCTGCACAAGTCATTCCCTTTCAAAAAGGCTTTTATGTCTTTGACAACATCAAAAATAGGTAAATGCTTATCTGGAAGTCAAGACCAGCCATAGTTTCAGCTAAATGAAGCTCCAAGGGCTATCACAAATACCCTAGCTGTAATAAATCAGCTGCTTTAAGCTAATTTAAGAATATATTTTAAAACCAGTGAACAGTATTTGGAATTAAATATGTATCTTCTGATAAGTGTTTTGCTCCCAACTGCCGTTTTGCAGAGCACTCCTCCATCCTCCCCAAAAACAGGTGAAAAGAAATAAAATCTTTCATTTTGTCCAGGTCCTTAAGGAAGAAACACATGTGGTATGTATACACATATGTAGTATACCTGTGATCCCATACAGAAAACAGTAAGGCTGACTGAATGCTACATACAAAGTGAACAAACAGGAGAGAATGAAGGGCAAGTCTTGACAGTTTTCTTCAGCTGTCATCATACTAAGGGATTTCTTATAACTACAGTAAATGCCAAGGTCCAGATTGAAAACCAGCACAGATTCACAAACTCTTAGAAAGATGTCTTGTGGCCAAACTGGCAACTGTGATCTCATTTTACAACAGGCTGAATCTGACCCACCTCTGCAGACAAATGCAATAAATATGCTCATAGATTAATGAATTTAACCTATTATTAATTATACTGCATGAAAAGCAAACACAGAGCTGCAGTTATGTAAGATACTGAGGATGGAAAAAAGAATCAGCTGTATCCTTCCTTTCTGTAAAGATCTGCTTTCTTGGAATACTATCAAGTGGAAAATAATTCCTACCACTAAGAAGCTCTAAGAATAGTTTCCTGTAATAAATGACAGAAACTGGCTTGGACCACTAAAATAATCTCACAGAAATTTGTGGGAATCATTAAAATGGCTCATTGATGTTCAGATACTAGATAAAGACACAGCATAAAATTTAAGTATGTATATGCTCCATTATTAATTTTTATATAACTAACAAATGGATTCAATTTTTTCTTGAGCATAGAAATATTTTTACCTATTTCAAAGTAATATTTTCTAGGACATTTACCAGTATGGAGCTTCCACAGTATGTTTTATCAATGTGGTATTATAAACTTCAATGTTTTCAGACGGACCTCAGAAATTTTCAAAAGCAGCAGGTATAATAAAAATCTATATAATGCTTCTCTATATAAATGTGACATTTAGAAGGGGGTTTGTTTTTGCATTATAAAAGAGACATCTGAAGTCTGCCCAATTCCAAAGCATACTCTCCCTTATTTTCACATTCATAATTAACACCTTTTCTATGCAACTGCAGAAAGTCTTTACAGAATCTTAGAAAACATTACAGTAATGGGAAGCTACTTTTATCAAATAACTATTAAAAACATTCCCAGACACAAATCACTAGCAGAAAAACTGAAAAAATTCCCCCCAGTGAGAACTTGATTGTTAACATGGTAACTTATCCAAGTCTACTCAAAGCTTCAGATCTCCTTACAAGTATTTTAAAAGACAATGACAGGCAAGGGAAAGGTTATTTTAAAATAAATAAATTGCTGCTTTCATGCACTCTAGACGTTCACATTTTAATTTTCCAAATAGTAACTTCTTAATTGTTACCTTTGGTTTCTTCCCAAATAGCCACAGCTTTCCTTTAGCCTTGCCAACTGTAGTTTTTGAATCAATCCTCATTCCCTCCTGCTTTGGTGTACTGATGGTTCCATCAGAGATAGTTCTGTAAATATTCTGGCTGTAGTCTTCAAACGGAAAATCTCCAGGAGGTTCAAAACCAGATTTGAAGCAGTCTATCACTAGTTGAGAGTCCTAAACAGAGGACGTAGAGTTTAAAAAGCAAACCCACCAAGAACCACACAGAGGAAAAGCAGGGAGACAAGTTTTCCCTTTAACTGCAGAAACACAGACAGGAAAGTAAGAGTGATCTCCAAAGGCATGCTTTTGGATGGAGAGTGAAGGTAACATACATTCTTGTATCTCTGCAGTGTTCAGTAAAGCACACTGCTATTCAGAATACAGCAAATACTTCCCAAGGGTTATCACAAATTTAAAACAGGACATGCTCAAAGGACAAACTCCTACTCCACCTTCTGATCTTTCAACATTGGCACTTAATGAAGGTAACACTAAGAAACTGGATGGAGTAAGGTATAATCACCAAAAACCCATCTTATAAGGAATAAGAAAGAAGTGGTTTGTTAACTCAGCACCCTTTATATATAGACTTAATGCCACTTAAAGAAGAAAATACCAATGATGCTGGGATTCTAGGATATTTCAGGATAACAAAAACAATGTGTCCAAAATCAAACAGTGAGAAAGTGTCAAATATCTTCAGAGCACACAAAATCAATAAAACAGGGGAGAGCAGACACCGAAAGCAGAAGTGATCATGTAAGCTAAAACTGAAGGCACAACATGCTTGACAACAGAAAGATAAATGCTCAGGGTTAAGTCAGCCTTTCCCCCTCCACAGCCTCGTATAAGTTAAACTGCTCATCCACTTTTTAAAAGTTACTCAGTTCTACTTACTCTGTGTTCATCAACTGATTTTGCTGCAAGGATCATCCCTTCTAAACATTTAGAGATAATTGGAATCACTTTGCGCTCAGAGTCAGCAAAGCCTTTGTAACATTCACTAAGTTTGATAGTCCTCCTTTCATCCATTTCTTGAAGTTGCTGCAAGTGCAAAGAAAGATTAAGAGAAGCTTTCATTTGCAGATCTTCACCCCCTGGATCATTATATGCAGTTACTGTGGCCACCACAGTGTAGTACAGAATTTCTGTGCTTTCCTAGTACTTTTATTTGCTTAACAAAACAGAACTTAGAAGTCAGTCCTTTCAGACACAGACTTAAGATGCCCAAAACACTAGTGACAAAGTTTATACTCTTCTAAAAACTAGTTAAAGGACTGGACTTTCTTTTCCTTTTTCTTTTATAAAGCATGTGTACAGTGTCTACAGGCCACTATTTAAAGTATTTGTTTCATGCAGAAATGAAAACCACAGTGAAGAAATTTTCCTGATTTCTACATCCCCTCACTCTCTCCTAGTTCCAAGTAATTTCTCTCTGGTGATAAATATCTCCATCTTGCTTTTATTTGTATACTTTCCAATAAGTACCAATCATTTTAAAACAGGAAAAATAGGAAAACTTTAAATTATCTGCAATTTAGACATGATCTCTGATTTGAAATACAAACCATTTCCTTTAGAAGTGTGCAAGAAAATAAAGAAAAGAATACCATTACATAAGATTTGCAATAAAAGTTTACTGAAACAGAACAAAAAGGAACAAATTAAAGAGAAGTACTATTAAGGTAATAGCCCTGGACCTTTCACCTAATGTAAGGGGGAAAAAAACCCAAATAAACAAAACCCAATAGCACATACACAATAGGGTGACAAAAACTGGGTAAGAAGTTGGATCTTTCCTGTATCTACAGTAAGGCAGATGTCTCAAACAGTATTCAATTTTATCTCTCCAAAACAAAACAACACCCTGGTCATGCTAAACACCCCTTTCCCAATGTTTTCCCACGGAATGTTACCAAACACTTGCAAGGAAATAATAGAAGTGTAATCCCAAGAGAAAGCAGGACTAGGCCTTTTTGCTCTTACTGTAGAGTTCAAAAAATGTAAGTAACAGCTTATAATGATAATGCATTTTAACCCTACAGAAATAAAGGCGGTAAAGCAAAACTCTGTTCCAAGCTACAAAGATGATCAAACTGTTTCTCTTGGGAGCTAACTGCATTTCTTCCATCAGTGTGTTAATGTCAGATCTACTGTAGTGCTGCTTAACAGTTAAAGTATCAGAAAATTCTTTAATAAGCCAAGGCCATTTTCTCCTGTGAATCCTAGACCTTCTAGTAAGTATTTTTAAAAACACTGACTTGTGCTTCTGGAAAATATCAAGCATACTTAAGTCAATACACCTTCAAATAAAGCCAGTACTTCACTTCCCACATCTGTTCTCCCAAATGGCTGAATGCACATGCTAACACTCATCTGAACTCTTCTCACCTGATGCCCCAAGTACTTTAATTAGTTTTGCAGTCTCTCTGGTTTTTAAAGAACATTAAAAAATATCTTCATAGTTACATAAAGCATCTCAAGAAATCCCCATTTTAGATGCAAATTATTCATCTTTAACTTTTTTTCATTGTTTTAGACAGACCTGTGGATTGCTGGCAACACGGACGAAGCAATGACCAGCTGGGGGCTGGAGGGGCTGGTACTTGTTCTTCCAACCCACCCATTTCACAGGTGTGCAGGAGATACATTAAACCACAGAGTCACCAGGTGCTTTCCTGCATCTCTGCCAGAGGCAAGGCATTCACACACACACCCCAATGTCAGGAGAACTAGTTATCAAACCTTATTAGAATGTTTGTTTTAAATGCCTGCTGTCACCCACACGTCTCAAATGTTTATCTTGCCAGACCTCTTCAGCAACATTTAAATACAGAGTCTATAAAATGTAAGATCTCATAGAAAACGCAACCAAGCATTTCTGTTACAAATCTAAGCATAAATACGGTAAGCAGTAAATCTCATGATAAAACACAGGTTGTATCAAGATTATGCTAATTTCTTCATGAAGTTATCCATTAAAAATCCTAAAAATAAAGTCTAAAATTTTAAAATTTACTTCTTCATCTTCAGAAGATCAGACATACTTTATCTGTTAATTATTTTACCTTATAAATCTGAGGAATGACAATGTAGTAGTGTTTGTGCTGTTCCCCATTAAAATTCTGTAGTTGTGCAGCATATTCATTTTTGTTTTCATCAGCCATATGTGTGCGCAGGTTTAACTGTTGCTTGGCCTAGCAGGAGAGTGTTATCAGGTTAAAGATGTCTTGTGGTTTTCAATGGCACACAGCATTATTTTATTTTACCAACTATGCAAAAACACTTGTGACTAGTCATCAAAAGCAACATCCTTATAACTGGAATAAAAAGAATGTAAGACTTCAGTACACTGACACCCTACACACCTCATTTGTTATATACAGAGAAAACAATTATCATCTTTAGCTACCTTAGCCACCCTGCTTAAATGCATATTCTAAAAAGCACAGAAGTGATGGAACATATATACCACAAGATATCAAACATCAGAAAGCTGCCTGTTTAAGGAAGACAGTCATCACAGCTATCCAGAGGGACTGTCATGAAGTTCAACAAGGCCAAGTGCAAGGGTTGGGGCAATCCCAAGCACTAACACAGGCCGGGCAGAGAATGGACTGAGAGCAGCCCTGAGGAAAAGGACCTGGAGATCCTTGCAATGAGCACTCACAGCCCAGAATTCCCACTGTGTCCTGGGTTACATCAAAAGCAGCCTGGGCAGCACATCAAAGGGAGGTGACTCTGCCCCTCTACTCCACTCTGGTGACACCCCCCACCCGGACTGCCCCCAGCACAGGAAGCACATGGACTTGTTGATAAGAGTCCAGAGAGGGTCACAAAAAAGATCAGAGGGCTGGAGGATCCGTCCTATGCAGACAGGCTGAGAGAGTTGGGATTATTCAGCCTGGAGAAGAGGCAGCTTTGGGGATACCTCAGAGTTCATTCCAGTTCCTAGGGAGGCTACAGGAGAGCAGGGGAGGGACTTTTTACAAGGGCATGTATTGATAGGACAAGGGGGAATGGCTTCAAACTCCTAGAAGGCAGGTTTAATTTAGACATTAGGAAAAAATTCTTCNCTGGAGATCCTTGCAATGAGCACTCACAGCCCAGAATTCCCACTGTGTCCTGGGTTACATCAAAAGCAGCCTGGGCAGCACATCAAAGGGAGGTGACTCTGCCCCTCTACTCCACTCTGGTGACACCCCCCACCCGGACTGCCCCCAGCACAGGAAGCACATGGACTTGTTGATAAGAGTCCAGAGAGGGTCACAAAAAAGATCAGAGGGCTGGAGGATCCATCCTATGCAGACAGGCTGAGAGAGTTGGGATTATTCAGCCTGGAGAAGAGGCAGCTTTGGGGATACCTCAGAGTTCATTCCAGTTCCTAGGGAGGCTACAGGAGAGCAGGGGAGGGACTTTTTACAAGGGCATGTATTGATAGGACAAGGGGGAATGGCTTCAAACTCCTAGAAGGCAGGTTTAATTTAGACATTAGGAAAAAATTCTTCACTATGAGGGTGGTGAGACATTGGAACAGGATGCCTAGAGAAGCTGTGGATGCCCCATCCCTGGCAGTGTTCAAGGCCAGGTTGGATGGAGGTCTTCAAGATCCCTTCCAAGCCAAACCATTCTGATTCTAAGCAGCATCCTCTCAAGACTAATGAAGCATTCTCTGTTTCCATGCTGATTTACATTTTACTGTAACTTTGATTTTGCACATGATAAGCAAGCATATTTTATACACAATTTTAGACATTCACTGAATGTTGTTTCCAGTAGTGATGATAAACATACAAATAAAATATTATTTATAACAAAGAAAGGCTGCTGCCCTTACCTTCTCAACATCAGCCTTTGTCGCATTAGTGTCATTGTCCAGTCGTTCATAGCTCTGCTGTGCCTTCTCTGCCTCTCTGCATTCTCTCTCAAATTTCTTTTTGCTCTACAAAAGGCACAAACCTATTGCTTCAACAGCCACTACTCCTATTCGGTTTCATACATTAATTCTGAATTCTAAGTATCAAAGCTTCCATTTAAGTATCTTAAATTCACTAAGTACCTTTAAATAAGTACACTGTTATCACAGCGACTGAATTTTAAAAAAATTCACCAGCAAGGAAACTGATTATGCTACAAAGTAAAAAATAATCCATTACAAAGAGCCACAATTTATAATAAACAAGCAAGTACCCTTTCTAGCCTGAGTTCAATAACCTAAATAAAAGTTACGGGGCACTTAAACCTGGCCTGTATGAGCAAAATTTTCAACTTCCTTTTTCAGTGATCAATTTGACTGGAGTAAATTCAACTAAATTATTTTGAAGGCAGTCTGAAGGTATGTATCTACGTTACAATCATCATCAGGATTCAGATCAGCTGGTGCAGCTGTAGGTAGCACAGACAACAGTACTGAGTGTACCTGATGTTCAATATATCCAGCTGTTGTCAAGACAACTGCTGTAGGAAAAACTATTGCAGCTCAAGAACTTGGCATCTCTAGAGACAAACTGCAACAGAGACTGTGTGAGCACGGCTCTCCGGCTTCAGTGCAAAGTCAGGCAGCTGAGGTTAGTGGTCCCTTCAGGGTTCTACGCATGTAAAAGACTACTCTGCACTCAAGCAAATACAGTGCACACAACACAGCTGATTGTCTGAGCTGAACTCTGGGAATTATCTTGGTGAAGGCTGACAGCATCTCAAACTACCTCATCTGCCTCTTTTCTGATCCTCTGATAATGAATTAAACTCACATGACAATGAAGCAAGACTCTGCTCATCTGGGACCACAAGAACAGAGACAGAAATTCACCTCTCCAGTATGGCTTCACAATAATTTGGATCAAAGGTATAATAGATTTTTAAGACACAAAACCAGCAGAATATCAGAATGCATCTTGAATAGACTTGGTTGAATTTTATATTTTCTTATCTTTAAAAGCTTTTCTTTCAAGAAAAAGAAGTTTATAATCTGTTCTAGGAACATTTACTCTCTATATTTCTGTTAAAAAGTAATTCTATGTCCTGTAAGTACAATAGTCTATAGTAGTAATGTTGAATAAACCTCATGCTGTCATTATCAGCCCAAGGAGAAGCAACCAAAGTCTGTATCTGTGTTAAAACCAGATTCCTTCATGCTGGTTTCACTGGATAAAAGCCAAGGTTTCGCTCAAACATACACACAGAAGCTGGTCACAGGAGATTTTTTTTTAACCGGGGAACCATAAATACATGGAACTCTATTTTGGATGTTACTAAGTGACCTGGACATTCAGTACTATAGCTGAACAGTAAGACAGTTGACAACAGCTCTATTTACACACTGCATATTATTCAACAGCAAAAACACCCCAAACACGAACTCACATTATCCATCTGTTTCCAGCACATGTCCAGATACTGCTGAGCCTTTCGCCCTTCCTGAAGATGCTAAAAACACCACAAATAAGTTTAATTTGCCTATCTTTTTAGTATCATTACAATTAGCTAGTCCCTGCTCTAGTTGACAGCCTATGATATGCAGTACCTCCCACAAGCTACTGGTACTCTTTGGAAGACGTTACTAATCACAGAACAGCACCACAGGTGAAAATTACACTGGCCAAAAAAGGTTACTAGCAAGCACTGCCTCCCAAGATATTAATTTCTAGGTTTAATAACTGTAGTAAATGAGTATATAAACATACAGCATAACTTTAAATATGCTTTATAAATGTATTACAATGCATTGCAAAACTTATTGCCATGTTCATTAAACTGGTAAACAAATACATCAATTCATTAAAAAACCCATATATTCTGATATCCTATTTTCAAATAAAAATATAGAAATTACCATTTTTCTCTCAGTTTTTAGATCATGAGAATATCTCATCAATTCTCCATACACTCTGTGTCCCATTTCTTCTGCAACTACTTCTCGCTGTCCTGCATAGTCATTCAACTCATTAAGGATGTTAAAAAAGGCAATACACGAAGTAAACCTGACAGAAAGCACACACAAACAAACATACATACATACACAAAAAGTTAGACAGTTTTTTTTCGATGGACTTCTTTTAGGATAGTCTGTACTCCTGACTAAATTAAAAAAAAAAACCCAAAACCATACATATTTTACAACAAACCTTATCTTAATGCTAATTGAGTTACAGCAGAAACACAAGCCAGGAAAGCCTACGTTAAGCCTAGCATGTACTCTATGTTGCAATGTCTCTTCAAATACATTTTATAAGAATATGGGGGTTTGTGGATGGAAAAGAAAGAAGAAGAATACTACCTGGAAAGCCCTGTAGTATAGTGGTATCTCCTAAGCTGCCAACTGAGAGGCCTGAGCTGGGGAACGGATACATACGTCCCTAGGCTCGGAGGCTGAACTCGCTGCAGAGATGATGTGCTTGGTAGTCTTGAGGGTGGAACATGCCAATCATACCACTCATAGCATCCCGATGGATGTTCTACAGAACAAGTTTGCTATCAGCTCTGGAGACAGCTGCCTGTTTGCCTGCCCACCTCTTGGCTGGAAGTAAGGTGCCACTATGGCTGGCACTAAAAAGGGGGGAAGAGGAGGGGCAAAGGGTAGAAAGTGTGTGTGGAAGGGAAGAAAGGAAAAAAAACAGGCACCACATTAAAATATACATCTTTCTCTCTTAACTGTGGAATACTGCCATCTCCATAGGCTTGACTCTTGGGAATTTCAAATGTCACCTTAGCACTGGAAAGCCTATTCCCTGTGGTCCAGAATCTTTACACAGTTAAAAGAGCTAGAAGAAATCCTATCATGAATTCTCAAGCACTCTCAACAGCATGTGCTCTGGCTGCACCCTGAAACCTGCCCACTTTTTTATTTCCTATGACTTACCACTAAAGAAAAGAAAGTACGGTGCTTTTTTAAATAAATTTTTTAAATGGCTATGGCCATGGACAGAGAAACAAGCCCTTCTCTGATAAAGAAAGCTGCTTAGCACGAATTGTTCCTCCACCATTAGACATTCACTTATTTTGTCCCCGGAATCAAAGCAAGTCAGCATTTTAAAAGCACTTCAATTTTGTGTACACTCGAGTCTCAGAATACAGATGCACAGCTACATTTGTGTTAACATAAAATGCACTGGAAAACTCTATTAAACCAAGAAAAAAACCCCAAAGCCTAAGGATACACAATTGCTTTTCTTTTAAAAAAAATTACTAGACTGTACACAACTTTCAAAATTTCAGTTACCGAAAGATTAATTTGGAAGGGAGCAAGTACAACCTCTCACGTTTACTGTGTTAAACTACTAATAGGAGTAAAATAGAGTTTCAAGCTTAAGTATTACAGCCGAACTACAAGAAGCCAAGCATAATTCTTCTGTTGTCCTAGACAATTAAATACTTTCTCCTGAAAAGCCCCTAAAGGACAGCATATACCATTTTTTGTACATAGAACTTGAAAGGCACATTTTTACCTGGGCTCCTCATCTTTTGGTGAACGTTTAGGACAGTACTTCTTAACCAGATTCCTATTAAGGGAGAATGAAAAAAAGATGCTATTTTAGAGTCCTTTTTGAGAAAACACACACACAGAAAACTGCATGAACAAATTATTTCTTTTTAATGAATTCTAGGAACAAATCTATTACCTGTGTCATCTAACAAGGGTTCTTTAGATAACATAAGGCAGAAATCTATGGCATTTTCAAAATTTCAAGTCACTTTGACCTAGAACAGTATGTAAATACTTAAAAACCTCTATTGCACAGTGACTAGACATAAAATAACAAGTTCTTTATTTAACATCCTTTTCACACATGCAGAAGCAGCTTGCAGACAAGAACAAAGCAAATGCATGATCAGTGTGTAACATACAGACAGTGCACACTGTATGCTGTACCCATGAGCACAAAACTCCATGCCTGAATTAAGCTTTGAGTGGAGATTCAGGTTGAAGGTTTTAAATACAGTATCTCCGTATCTTCAATAAGGACATTTCCAGAACAGAAGAGGGAACATCTCTTTTCAGAAAAGATGATTTTACAGTTTGTCCCACCACCAGCATTGCAAATATCAGTTTTTTAGAAACCAAGTAAATCATTAAAAGACAATCCATAGGATCAGGATTTAGCACAAGTATCACAGTCCAATTTCTGAGAACACTGATATGAAATAATCTACTCATCACAGAATGCAGAAAAAAAGAAGGAAGAAGGAGTAAGAGAAGATTCCAGGACAAAAAAATCTTGCATGCAATGTTGTGTACCTCATCCCACCATGTCTATGTAACTTCAGTTGTTACAAAAACTATTAATTACGTTACCATTAAAACAAGGGGGATAATTCTGCTTTCATCTAAAATAATCTTGTGCAATTTCTCAAACCCATTAACCTGGAAGTCATCTTTATAGTACAAGGGTACACAGAGTGAGATTATGTCCAGCCATGAAGTATATACCAAAATATGAGCAGCGAGTTGGTGTGAAAATAGCCAGCTTAGACCTTTGTCTGATTCCATACCCTCTGAGACTACAACCAAAAAAGCAACTACGATAAGACAAGTCCTTTTAATTTCAAAATGTACCAAGAAACAGAATAAACACTGAATTTTTTTAAATTATCTACACATTGTATAGTAACTTCCTTGCTGAAGTTCAAGCAAGAATCTCTTCTTGGTATCACCAGAATCCACTGCCTGTTGTAACACCCTGCTTGGTAGGGACTGAAGGCAGACATTTTGATAAGAAAATAAACCTGAGTAAAAGAAAAAAAAAAACCAATAATATTCACTAAATAACTTTCCTGTGTTTCATTTTCCCTTACATTTCTGCTTTGCTTCTCAGTGCTTATTAATGAATAGGAAACTCCCAAAATTCACCTTATTATTATTCAGAAAGTGAAATGCATAACACACATACAATGCTGTAACTAAGCAACCACACATGATCCTTTTCAGAGCTGTTAAAAATGAGAAAAGCAATGACTTACTAAAAGCCATATAGTCTAAAGAGACAGGAGAGAAGGGTCACAAATACAGATTATTTACTGATTATAATATAGACTATTATGTTGATTTCTGTTCTGGTTTCAGTCTGTAATGCAATTGTTTACTGCTTCTAGAAAGAAAAGTATTACATAATCCTTTCTCCTACTAGAAGTCAGTTTCATTAGTCAATCCTGTCTACTTTGAGATCAAAGGAAATACAGTTTTGAGACACTGTGATAAGGATTTAAAATTCAGTAACAGCATGAGGTACAATAATCAAAGGCAATAAATACAAAACAACAAGTAAATGCAGAATTTAAAGATCAAAGAAAAAGCCAGTGTTCATGTGAACAATTTAGCATAAATGGCTTTTCCAAGAAGTGAATATCAACGCAATAGAGAAATTAAATTTAAATCTTTGAAAGAGCTCAGGTTGACAAACAGCTGATGTGACCCTGGATCTGAAGAGTGAAGCATTATTTCAAAGAGGAGCCAGTTGACACTTTTAAGGGGACATAACATTCTCTAACATTTTTGCCTAAATCCATGCCTAATCCTCAGCATTCAAATATGGATCTGGACTAGTCCATAGGAAACTGCACAAGTAATTGCAGACCATTAGAACTGAACCAAAACTATATAATTAACTGCTCCATGCTTCCTTAGAAAAGTGTAGTTGATGATACTTTAATCCTTTTCAGAAGTGCAATTTAGATGACTTTCACCACACTCTGTTCTTACAGCCATTTGGAAACAGATTTCATAAAGGATTAACCATACCCAATTGTGCTGTTCCTGTAATTTTATCAATGTCTCTTCTTGGTCTCAGGTCAACACCAGTGAGACAGGAACCTGATTTTTGAGAGAAGTACCACCTCAGTCACATAGGTAGAAGCTTCAAAAAGCACTCCAGTTAATAAATTAAAATTACTTATAGTCATGTACATAAAATGTCCACACAATATTTTACACTATCTACAGAAATTGTCTTTATCAACTCAAAACTTTTAAGTTTTCTTCCATCAATTAATACAGAACATAAAGAACAGGAGCCTCAGTATGGGATAATTTCTATTAAGGTAGCAGCTCAGGTACTGTGGTATCTGCTTATACTCTACAACCTCTGTATCATACTACAAATGAATCTGAGAACAAATCTTTTTTGCCTTCGTAAGTTACTAAAATTGCACTTAGTACTTAAAGGCATTTCATATTCATATGCAAAGTAATAGTTTCGGCTTCAGTGATTGAGTATCAGGATTATGGACCGGTGAAAACAATGACAATTAACTGTATTTAGTAAGATCTCATCAGAAAGTTTTAACTGAAGCAATGAATCTTAAAAAATTGTAACCTGAAATTTGAGTTTACAAAGCTGGATATCCTTGAAACCATCAAGACCTCACAAGTGTAGGCTTGCAGAAACATCACTACGAAAAACCTGCCACAACCATATTTGGATAATAAGCAACAATAAGTGTAAATTCTCAGCACCAATCAAAGGAAGAGAAACTTGAGAATATATGGTGATAATCTGTGTCCCAAATTTTACATTTGAGCTTACACCCATTTTCAATAATGTTTCCAAGATATTGCATATAAAAATATGGAAACTAGGTCTCAATTTAACTAGGGCTATGCATATATTAATACTGTATTTTGAAAAAACATTGTTTATACACAACAGCATGCAGAAGGAACAATGTTCTCAAAGTAGGTATCTCCAGAGACCCCAGTGTACAATGTCAATGGGCAACAAACAGCTCGAGGACAGTCACTGCTGTTTGTGTTAAACTGACAATAGACAAGCAGACAGTATTCAGAAACTTTATTCCGCATGGTAGTTTCATGTACAACTGCAGGTATAACTTGTATTACTGCCTAACATCACAGAAAGAACTCCTCTGTCTGCTGGAGTGTGATAACGTTTCAGACAGGACAAAAAGGGAGTGAACCTCCACGATTGTTTTGTGTGATGTGGAAGTCAACAAAGCAGACTTGCACCTCGCCCCTTTTAACAAACAATGCTGACCAAAACCTCCATGTGAGAGTTCAATTTAAAAATTCAGCCAGGAGCTCAGTAATTTGGCAGATACTAAATATAATTTTTTCCAATTATAAAATCTAAACAAAATAAGCAATCATACCATTAAAATGAAATGAGTTTATCTACAGTGTACAGTGGAATATGTTTGTTCTGATTCACATCCCTGGAACTCAGTAACAGCCTACAGTAACCTTTGCAATCCTTGGGTAACACAATACATAAGTTGAGACCTACGCTACACAGAATTTCAGATTTTCCTTAATTTAGCTCAAAGAAAATGAAATTATATATAGTTGCCTTTTTGCAGAACAAAGTATATTACAAAGACAAGACAAGCTCTCTAGATAGAAGATTTCAATTTTTCTTACATTTTTTCTCAGTATCAAAGAATAGCAAGGAATTACTTGTAACCTAAAAACAGCATTTGGACGTGATTCTCACAAGCTATCATTTCTGGAATTACTCAGCAATCATAAACTGCAATAGCTGCATACAGTAAGAATAGAGTGAGTTCACTCAAATAGTTCCTCATATGCTATACATGCATCACTTGTCATCTCCTAGAAGACTTGGAACAGCTGCTGCACCTGGGAAAGCCTCATCACTAAGTTGTGACAGCATAAAGAAAAAAAGAGTTATCAAAATGCAAGGATATACGCAAAGTGAATGTGAATTTCTGCCAGGAGACAAACTGAAAACTGCTATGAAAAATACACTTGAGTTTTCATCATTGGATTTAGGTCTATGAGAGTAAGAACCATCAATGATCTCAACAGAATGTACATGGCCACACAATCAGAGACAGAAAAAAACACCACCACACATCACTACCATTATCTCCCTGATTAAATTGTTTTTTTTCTTGGTCTCTCACCCAAGCACTGAGAGACACAGAACTACCAAGAGGTGACCACTCACCATACTGCTTATACAACTACTAAACAACAGCATAATTAAATTCAATTATAAAATTCATTATGAAGAGATTCTCAACACACTGTTTTTCAGATTATATGTAATTACAAAAGGAAAATAGAGTGGTATACTAGAAATTCCCATCAGAGATACTAATATCTATCTCACAGGCTATATGCTTGCCAGCACTAAAGGTCACCAGAACCACAGTCCATCCCACAAGACCTTCTGTCTCAGAACTGCAAGCTGCAGGATGGCTAACTGTTCTGGTGGCAAAAATTTCACTTGATCTCAACCCACCCTGGGTCTCATGACTGTTTTACACTGCTAAAAATGGTGAGTGCCCTCAAGAGTAATGATGGCTGAAATCAACTTGTGATCACAAGACAGTTCACTACTAAGTAATCAAGTCTCCCCCAAAGAATACATAGGGCAAGAATATCAAAGAGTAGCTTTGTGAACTGGTCTACTGGCAGAAAATCAGTCACCCTCTCATGTGAGTGCTGCCCAGACCCTTGCTGGCATCAGGCAGGAAGTGCATGCATGCACTGTACAACGTGTGTGCAGCAAGACCTGTGCTTCCCAAAACTGTCATATTTACTGCACATAGACAGTCAGTCCAGTCATCTGACAGAAGTGGTACTCGACAAAACTCTTTCATTTTTGAAAGACACTTCAAGAAAAATCAATAGTTTTACCTCGAGTAAAATGCTGAACAGAGAATATTTCCCATTTTAGTCAATAATGTGAAGTAATATTGTGGTGTCTCATCTTGTTAGCTGTAGAATGAACCTTTAAATACAATTAAGCAAAACGGCATTTGTTCATACTATTTAATGAAAAGATCTCAATAAATCTGTGCAAATAAAACATATTTCTATTTTTAAACACACAACTGATAACAAATCAAAACCAGGCTGTGAACTGTGCTGTGCATGCTTCCAAATCTCCTATATCTCCTGAAGTTCTTCTGCACTGACTTTGGAAAAGTGGTATTTATTTCCCTCTTTTTAAGAAAAAATTCCTTCAGTCAAGCAATGGGTTATTATATTAGGTGAATATACACAACTGAATCAAAAGAAACTGAAAAGAAAACCAAAAAGAAAACAAGCAGCATAGGCAGAGAACACCTATACCCTCAGCTGTGAACCTCATTACTGTATTTACGAGGAAGGATTTCTCAACTCTCTATCTGGTGACAATCTAGTTTGCCAATGATGAGATGATGGAAGAAACCACAGGAGAGAAGCTGCTATCAGTTTCAGTCTGACAAGGACTAGGCAGCAGCTTTAGCTGAATCCCCAAAGGAATTCAATCAGCAAAGATGATGGTGAAGGCCAAGTTCACAGGAGTGTCTTACCTTGAATTTTGTTCTTCAAGCACTAAATGCATCTTTTGGTAAAAATCAATCCAACTTTATTCTGAAGAAAGTGCTTCCCTGACATTTCATTGCTGCTACTCTCCTTGTATGATCCCTGAAGGGAAACTCCTACTGGACCTAAACTGTGTTTCACTTGGCCACAATACAAAGGAAATTGCAGAGGTATGACAAAGGGTGGCTGGGTTACAGTCTCACCCAAAGGGAAAAGACCAGCTATGGAAAGGGCACACATTAAGGACAGGAAGACCTGCAGCTTTCTCAAGTTCTACTCAATAATTTCAATGAGATTTCTTAGCATAGTTTACCTCTTGCCAATTCAACATGAGAAATTAATTAGCAGCAGAGGCTTGAAGATTGTTGAGTGATCACAAACACACAAATGCAGATAAGAGTAATGCACTTTACAACAAACATGCCGATAGTCAGTGGAAAAAAAAATTACTGTGGCTTTTCTTGTTCTGAACCTTTAATTTTAAGTCTTAAACCTTTTTTGTTCAAAGATCTGAAGGGTGGGAGGGAAGAGTGGGAGAGAAAGCAAAAACAAGCAAGTGCACACCCAAAGATAATTTTCTGTTTTGGACTGGTCTGTTGTGAAAACAAGTAATGATCTAATTCGCTCTGTAAATGAAAAACAGACATTAATCATGACATTACATATTTGCCCATCATCTGATACAGTGATTTTAAGTAACTGCTAAGATCCTTTCAAAAAGAAAAGGCCTTACCTCAGTTGTTTTGCATAGTTTTGCTCAATTTCTATCCTTTCTTTTACAAATTTTGCATATTTCTCCAAGAAGTCAATGCCCCACTGTGTATGCTTGTCCAAGTTATCAAACTGATCCTGTAAAAACAAAAGGAAACAAAAATACCCATAATTAGTTAAGAATTACAGCAGCACCAAAAATGATGCATAATTTATTTATGAGTTGTGCTCTGAGGTAATACTTTCTACTTGGACAGAAGTTATTCAAGTTATAAATCAGTCATGTGCCTATATGCATATACCAGCCATACACCAGGATGTACAAGAGGCACAGATCTACCTCTTCGTGTAAAACAGTTCTAAATGCTTGCATTTGAAGTTGTAAGCAGTCTTTGATCACCTTCACAAGGCAAATATGCCTTTTTTCCTCTCAAAATCCTTGGTGGGTCTTTTCCACCAAGACAGCACCCATACCCAAAGATCAGTATTAGGTAAATAGAGATTTGGAAGTTTTAAAACACAGGAAGTTATAATTTCATTGGATACAAAAAAAGTACTTTCACCCACTGAAAAAAAAAAGTAATATAAATTATAGCTGCATGATTAAATTGGGTGTAGTCCACATATCAAAAACATTTATTAAATCAAAACTACATACACAGTTCATATCAGCTCCAGAGGGAGATTCCAAAGAAAGCAAACCTGTCCTTAGCCATCAGGAAAGTTAAGCAAAGCAAGGGCACAAAACAAAGAGGAGAAACAGTCAAAAATAAACCATACTTCCAAAAAACATCAGGGAATGTTTGATACATTAAACATCCTCAAGACCAGTCTTTCACTGTATTCTGTACTGATCAACATGTGGAAGACACACTAATTAGGACAAGTTGAAAATTCAAAAAGCAAGTGGAAATGCGGGGATTAAGAATTAGGCAGGAGTGAATGAAAGTACAAAACACAGCCTAGCAAACATTTCAGTCTAACACATATTCTCATTTTATGCTAAAATATCTACTAGTGGAATAATCAAGGATTTTCAGCTTACAACAGCAATTACAAAATTTTTTTTTTACAGTTACTTAGTAATTCCAAAAGACAATTAACTGCAACAAAGTTTGTGTCCTATATATGCTGAATCCAAATACACTTCACAAGTAATTTAAAAAGTAGAAAAAGAAAAGGAGATAAGAAAGCAATAAGGCTCCAAGTTTATTTAACTTACACCAAAACCTGTGAGGGGTGTTTATCAGAGACTGTCTTGCAGGTTCAGTAACTTGCCTGAACCTAATGAATGATGTCACCCTTTAGCATGAGCAACTGAAGTTGAATTTCAGCACACAGTAGGATGATATAAAGTTAAATCAAAAAGTGACATAAAATGCTGCAGGGCTTAAGACTCAAGGAAAACATATTCACTTAAAGAGATGCCACACCAACACAACTCTATACAACCAACAAGAACAAAACCAAAAAGACCATAATAGGATTAAGGTTGCTCTCAAATCTCGCCTTGCAGGCCTTAGTATCCAACACCCCAGACTAATAACCACAGCCATTAGTGCCTTGAACACTCGAGTTCCATGGCATGCAAGTATTGCCAACCAAAGTATCCATCCTGTCCCATCGTCAGCCTCTGCATCACTCTCTCCACCAAAATCACAACCACTTTCCCTGATCTGTTTCACCACAGAACCACACAAACAGCTAAGAGACAGGAGAGGGACTGAGGATGAGATTTTAACGTCTTTGGGAAACCAGAGCCTATACCTCATATCATTCTTATGTGTCCACTTCACACCAACTGGACATTTCTATTCTAATGTTTTGTCAAATAAAGTGACATTCCTTGTACTGTTTTTAGAAAAAGTTGTACATACATTGTTTGAGTGTGTGAAGAGAAAGATAGCTACCATGCTGTAGTGTCAAAATACAGTTGCAAATATACACAAAAATACATCAATCTCAAGAAGCACTTCTTTTTTATATTCCACTCATTTTTGTAAGTACTCCTACAGAATTAACCTAGCATCCAAACGAAGCTTCTAAAAGGTGCTTCTGGCATGGAGTCAACATTTAATACTGCTAAGAACTGACTTCCTTCAGCACACAGCAGAACAAAGCCTTTGCTGTCCTACTTAGGCTCTTTAGTCCACAAGGCTCTCATTTGCTGCTGAGGTTTCATTAGCATTACCGAACACCACAGTACTTATGTTTCCAAACATGCAACCAAGAGAGGGTGGCTTTCCAAATATTTTGTTCAAACAAAAAAGGACTCTACTGGTCAAACTTCATTATCTGCAACTAATACAAAACTGGAATAGAAAAAAGTAACACTTGACACGCTATCACACTTTACTAGAAGTATTTCATCACTGACCAAGTGACAAAAACATTTTTTTCCCCCTCAATTCTTCGTCTGATTCTACGAACAGTATGCTCTGTGCAAAGACAGCTTTGTAGAATTATCCCACAGCTTCACAATTTTTCAAATTCTCTATAAGCAAAAAACCACTGAACCAAAGTCCACAATAACAAAAACCACCCCTGAGATAAATGAGCAGAAAATAAATGCAACAAATAAGCAGAAAGGAATGGCCTTTTCTAAAGGCTTCTAGGGGTGAGTCACAAATTTACTCATGGTCCTTTCAACTTCTCTCCAGAAGCATGTATGTTTGAACTCTCGGCTTCAATTAAGCAAAAAGTTTTCTTTTCATACAGGAACACAAGCACAGATCTTCCAGACTACCACAAAGGAAATCAAATTAATGCACTGAGATACAAGACAAGTGATGTCTTCAATGGAAAAAAGCATGAGCAAAAAAGTCAGGCAATACTGTACAGATGAAAAAACGGACCAAGCAGTTGCAATACAATTTGAGCCTGTACTTTCAAAATAAATATATCAGTGTATTAATTTGGCTAGCTCATTTATAAGAAATGTGAAAACTGCATTAACTAGAGATCAGCAAATGCAATTTAAAAAAAAAAAAAAAAGGCACATCCTACCATCCTACAGCATCTGGCCATCTACACCTTGATAATGAACTATGTTCTCAATAATATTTCCAGGCAAATATATATTGCTGTTTGTCTAGTAACTCCCCACTCCTCTTAGCAGCTGAGTAGACAATTTTCTGTAAAAAAGTTTATTAAAACTGCAGCTGACTATTATTAAATTGATTAAGGTCAGCTAATGGATGTTGGCCCAAAGTACAGACTGCCCACTCAAAAGCTGCAATGCAGCCCAAACTCTCCGCAGTATAAACAAACAAATCTAACACTTGACAAGAAGTTTGTGGTAGGTCAATACAGACTATTCCAAAACAAATGTCACCTCCCTAAATTTTAATTCCAGATTATTTACTGGAACCACGGATCAATGTCACAAATACTTCATGTTTGCAGTTCTAAAGTTATCATGTACTTGCAGATACCAGGAAGCTTTACACTAATAGCAGCTGAAGCACCAAAGCAAGGACCCAAGCTGAATCAAATCTGCAACACAGACATAACAGACTCTCCCAAGTTAAACTCTCTGCCTCTTACAGATACTTGTGTTTTTCCCAAACAAGCCTCAAGAATCAATAAAAACATGGAGATCTCTTCAAAGGGATAAGCATGGAGGGAATGCTACAGCATAAATACCTAACATTTAGTCTTCCTAAAGCTACCGGTAACAAGTCCAGACACTGGACTAGTGTGGGAGGTTCAAATAAAAGGCACTAGACCAGACTGAGATTTTTAAAGGGTTAATGTTGCCAGTTTTCATAACTTTGGAAAGCACTTCTACTTGCATATAAAGTTAGGATTGGGGTATCACATTCTGTAAGAAATCCTTCTGTTTTACTATCTTATTCCTTTACATTAAGTAGTTTACTGCATCGACATCCAACTGCTGATTAGTCTTCCATTTCACTGATCTCCACACAACACAGCTGAAAGCTTTAAGAATCACATTAAACACAGAAGTACATTGACTTACAAGTTTAAGAAACCTACTCCAGCTAATTACATCTGTGATATCTTTAAAATCTACTTAATAAAGCATTTTATTTGAAGTCATGATACTTTGCATTAATTATTCTAGAATAATTTTATTCTCTTTTGACTCAAGTGTACATCATTATTTCCATACTTTTATCTGACCACAATTTTAGTCAGTAGTTACCCAAGTGAACTTATTTGCAGTTTTGAAGCACTGCTTCAAGATTAGAACTTCTACCAATTCTTCGTTCTTCAGGTTGCCCAGCCAGTCTAGACTTCCAAGTCAGTGAGTGGGAAATTAAAAACTCAGTCCCCCATTTTGCTCTCTGCATTCTTAACACTTACACAGTTTGATATAAGGAAATAAATACCATGCCAGCATTCACAGTATGGAATAGCAGGAATCAGGTCTTGCTTAGGGAAAAAGACCTCAAAACACATGGCATCAGAAAAGCCCTGCTGCATTTATGGATAGAAATGTTGTACTTCATTATCACTTTATGAAAAGTAATGAATTACTTAACCACACTACTACTGCAAGTCCACAGTAATCCGAGTGAGAAAATGTGGCTGATTATATAACCTAACACTGATCACAGCAGTTCTTGTTTACTCAACTAAAGCCCAGGAGGGTTTATCAAATGAACCTGAATTATGGATAAATTTAAATGATAGGTTAAATTCTGCATCATGTCCTTCTCTCTCTTGCATGAGCAGCACTGCAGAAGACAAACAGATCTAACTCCATTCAAGAAGGTAAATGTTTTAAATTACAAAACATTATAAAGTGATTACTTCACATATGAAGATTTTATAAAACTCATATGAAATATCTGAATTGTTTCTATGAAACATTATGCAGCTTGTTTTTTATTTCCATTTTTATAAATAAAGATCAAGGCCTTGAATTAAGCTCAAATGATCCAACATTTTACATGAATGAGGTATCTCCAGGTAAATTCACTTATTTAGAACAAACAAACAAAACCAGTAAAAATAAAACCCCAAACCAACCAAACAAAAAACAACAACAAACCACACTTGCAGTGTTTGTACCAAGAACTACCTGATGTGGGAACCATAATGAGACATAAATATATTAATGAGACATTACCAGTACGGTGTAGTGTATCCTTCCCTATTTGTCTTAAGTACAAGTTAATTATAAAACTGTATTTTAATTAGAGCATTTTACACTAATCTACTTCTGGCAATACATTTCAGTTTTTTCTGATCATGCATACCTCTTCACTGGCTGTTTCTGGCTTCTACTTTTGTCTCTATGCACTCCTGGTTCCTTTTCTATCCTAGGACAATAGCTCTTCTATTTTACTGTCTGAACTGATTATCAGTTCTCTGTATTCCTGCCTGCTTGTTTTTATAATTATGAACTTGGTCTTCTGGTCTTTCTTTTTCCCTTGCAACTGCAACGTTCTTCTTCCTAACAGGCAGACAAAAGCTGCTTCCAGCTAAACAGTGGTTTATTTTTTTCAAAACACCCTGTTAGTTTTATGACTAAAAACTAACAAAGAGCTGTTTCTGTATCAAGAACAAAAAAGAAAGTGTTTTGCTTTTCTGCTTTCTACAAGTTCTGGATTGTAGCTTCCAGACTAATCTGCAAATTATACCTCATTCCTCTCTGAAAACAATCTAGGTATTACAGTTAAGAGAGTGGAAAAAATGTGGCTGTGAGCAAATTTAAAGGCTAAGCATTTTATAGACTCAAAGATTAGTATCAATGAGAAGTTTCAGAGCAGCAACATCAAAGTCATAGCTACACTGGAAATAAAGCAGAGGCCCTCAGGTTCATATGAGAAAAAGGAGTTACAGGTCCATATACATAAATGAAACAGTACTTCACATTTTAATTTCACATTAAAACAGAAGTTCACTATACAGGCATATGTACTGAATACCATGAAGAAAACCTACTCGTCTTTTGGAGACACGAAAAAGAAAAATAATTCCTAAAAAGAACTTTGGAAAACAGTTTATTGGTTGACCTCCAGGATATGGAACTATTTTGCTTGCAAAAATTAAAATGTGGTGTTAACAGTAAACTATATCACAGCTTGAAATATTTAAGTTAGAAACTGCCAGAAATGCACAGGGCCTGATATGCAAAATGAAAACTATAAATTTAAAAAATCACTTTTAGCTGGACAAAAGACTACTTTGCTCTGAGGAATAAAGAAATAATAAATTCATAGCAGGAACACAGCAGGAAAAATCCATTTGCCTGTTAAGCTTTTGCATATAATCTTAAAAAGCAATACCACTGACAACTTTGATTTTAAAAAGTCGATTTCTATGACTAGAAAAACGTTTGCCTGATAAAGTGAGCAAAAACCTCAAAAGTAGTACTGAACCACTGGAGATCTAGCTGTAAGAAGAAGAGTAGACAACAAATCAAGTTTCTAAAGCAAAGCTAAAAATGGAGAGCTGCAATTGAGGAAGAGAAATACAAAGTCTGTTTTTCTTTTTAAAGATGTTCTCAGATCAGCAGGAAAGGAACTGCTTTGGAAACTTCAGATGAAAGTCAGGGCTGGCAGGAGGGGATGTCTTGTTTGACAGTCAACAACTTCAGAGGTGTGACAGACACGTTTATTTTCCAGGAAAGGGCAAGAATCTACCACAGACAGAACATGAGTGGATACATTTGTGACTCCTTTTGGAATGAGCAGCTAGAATTACAACAGAATCAAGTTCTGCCTCTGGAGATTAGCAGATCAGCTGAGAGACATTAGGGATTACAGCTGTGCACTCCAGCTCACCCACGCCACTGACTGATCAGCTGCACTAAAGATTACATTTTAACAGCGCTGGGTTTTCTACCAGCAGAGCAACCTGATTGAAAGAACTCACAGCTGGGGCACTGAACACTCAGGTGGAGAGAGGAAAGGAACGCAGTGCCATAGACAGCATCTCAACTCCTGTTTGTCCTACTAAGGGATCACCGCCAGCAGTCTTCAGTTAATAGATGGGCAGGTTAGTAAGAACTAAAACAGTGTATTTGCCTCACTGAATCATGATGTAAAATTAAGTAAACTACAATTCTTTGCAGGTGCACCGATGAGTCTGCTTTCTGTTTCTCTCAGGGGACCCCTGCTGTCTTCCCTGGCAGCCTCAGGGCCTGCCACGGACTGCAGGAGGGCAGTTTCCTAAATGCACCATCTCGCTCTCCTCAGAAATTTCTACTAATGCAGTGTGCAACAGCCAGAACACGGTTACAGGTATCCTTCCCCTCTGCTACCAATCACAGACTCTTCACATTGTGCTTGCCAAGGAACAGGTTGTCATTGTGGGTACGTACCAGGTTTTACATCTTTACGTACAAATTAGTAAGGAGGTAAGACACTGTGTCCCAGACAAACAGAAAGGACTTCCTTGCCACCGCCACTTGAGAAAAATATAAGTGGACACCCTCGCTCATATGAAGCAAATACCACTAGAATACATGCACACATAAAATACAGACCAGGAATTCCTACTTAGAAAACCAGACAAGAATCCGCTCACTTAGCTTTCAAACAGCCCCTTAATCTTTCTAAACTTTTAACTGAAATTTTTTTCAAACAAACTTCAACAATTTGTTTTCACATATGCTCTTTACAGAGATTTTTAGAATACTTAGGCCTTGTTTGCATTTGAAATAAAGCTTAATTCTGAAACACATAATTCTCCACCTAGTTCTATTTTAAGCTTAATTCCCACTTTAACACATAACAGACCCTACCTCTATCCAAGACAACAGCAGATCACAAATCATAAAAATACATTTTCAAGCATTATTGGATTAAAATAGTTGTAACCTTAACACAGGAACAGCATTACAGTTGTCTTGTATCAAAAAGAAAAAAAAAAGGGACAAAATTATGTCTGTTCCCCCAAATACAAAGAAATCTTATTTTCACCATAGTCAAGCCAGAAAACAGGCACTTCCTGAGTCTCCTGGGAATGGCTGAGTGCTGTTAATAAACAGACTGAAGCAGAAGTACTGAAGCATTTTAGTCCTAGTTATGTCACTTGGAAAAGGAGACAGGAAGACTAAGTTTAACCCTAACTGAAGTAAGTGTGATATGATGCATCACAGTAAAAAATGCTACTACTCATTGTACAATGCTTAGAGATGCTGTTGCTCATTACAAGAAATAGCTGGAGAAATTCCAGTGTTGTTGTAAAGATGGGATTAACAGAGTATAAAGCAGTGGGGCTAATCTATTGATGAAGCAGCAAAATACTGAACTTGCTGTGTGACCAACAGCCATGTGAGGCCTCATGTGAAGCAGAAAGTCTGTACAAAACCAGCACATTTACTGCTTAGAAAACAATGCTGCAAGACTTGTTTTTTTGAAAAATTGTGTAAAGAATCATTTAGTTCTTCAGTTAGAAAGTATTATTACATGGCTCAACACTCAATGTACAAGGTCAGTGTTTCAGTGCATGACTTAAGTAAACCAATGGCAAAACTACTGAAAACTTTAAAAACTTCTAAATGCCTGTCTACCAGCTACAGGAACTTCCACATTATTAGAAGTGCATCCACAGGACACTGATTCAGCAAGCAACCCTGACACTCTCCAGCTCTTCCACAGATGACTTGATTTCTTTTTGCAGTCTACAAGTTTTTTAAAAACTTGTAGAAACAGGAAAGAGATCTTACCTACTGCCAACTTCTTCAGCAAATGATTAAGTTTCTGCTGTGGCCAGTCTAGCAAGCACAGTACACACTGGTATTTTCCTCTCCCTACACTAAGAGAGTGAACAGTGCCTTCAAGACAAGAAGGGAGTGGCATTGATGTTACACAGAGAGACAATAGGGTAAAGATAAAGGTTTAGCACATGGAATAAATATTATTACAGAACACCTAGATGCCCTACATCACAAATTCAGAAAACAAGATCCACTGGCTTTGCTGCTCCTTCTGTTGCAATGAGCCTGCACCCTCTGCTTTGCAGGATAGTCATTGCTCCATCTCTTAAATGTACATGCACAACTCTGTACAACTTGTATTCCAACATGGACATGCACCTGGTAATACAATGGACATTACCATGAAATCCAGCTTGCCCTGCACTATTTGGTGAACTCTACTAAACTGAAATATGACATTTAAAATAACTATTAGTTGGCATTCAACTTTGAGGTTATACTATAGACTATACTAGAGTTCAGAACCACAACAGAATCATAGCTCTGAACTCATCAAAAAGCTAAGATGCCTGTGATTAGCAAATGATTCAAATTTAAAACAAGGAAATACTTTCTGCCAACTGGGGGAAGTGAAAAAGAAGGGAGAGTATCAACTTCCCCCTCATCCAAATATCACTTCCCTGCATTTATCTGCTCAGTTATTAAGTAGAGCATTCTGATGTTACCATTTTAAACTGACCTAAAAACTATAAACTGTTTAACCAGTATGTGCACAAATCCCATGCAGACAAGTGAATTCAGTGTCTTTCACAATTAAAAGATGCATATTTAGGCCTTGTCTCAATAAAATAATCAGAAAGAACCTATTTGGTATGGACTGATTCGTATTGTTTATCATTTTGACAATTAGGGCACATATAGTATAAAATATCTACAGAATCTAGGCACTGAGTACAAGCTGCAGAACTTCACCATTTCAACACACAGCGAACAAGATACATCCCTGATATATCCCTTACAACTTTCCTCATATTTTTTAGTAAGGGTGCACATTGTTTAGAATCTTAAACTCATGTCAACCGTTCCTTTAAAAAAAAAAATTTAAAAAAATCATGGCATTATTTCTAACAGCAACTGGAGCAAACAATGAACTCATACAATAAAACTTAGAGCACGAGAATAAAACAAACATATCCTGGTCTTAACTTTTAGTTAATTTCTCACAAAGGTGTAATTATAATACCCCGTAAAGCTACAAGAACTTTGTACTAAAATACTACATAGTGGACCTCCTGGTAACTTGAATCTTTTAGCTTTAAGCACACATAGACAAAAATCTCTTATTTAGCACAGGTCTGACAAACTTTCAACTACTTTCTACTCCTGTATGTAGGAGCCTCAGTGAATGCAACTGGAATATGAGAAGGTATTTCCTAGTGTTATTATCAGCTCTCATCAAACAGATTTAAGACAAAGGCACATACCTTGCATTTGTTGCTATTGGTATTCGAAAGACAGTACTATTCCACATAGCTTGTCAATAAGTATTTGCTCTTCTAAAACATTCAGAGTAAGATACTTATACACAGGCATTTTCATAAACCCTTCAACTTCTTATTGAACTAAGTCATTAGACTTTTATGGTGTGGCAAAGGTTGCAAATACTAACAGAGTTAATCACCACCGACTGTTCTGAGCACACTCCCCGTTAAATGGGAGCAGACACTGCTCAATATTTCAGAAAATCAGAGATCATGGAGGACCAGGTAGGTAAACAGTCACAGAGCTGGGAGGGTGTGAACTGACCGGCCATATACTGTTTGGTTCTCTCAATCCAATAGACTAAGGGATTTTTCTATAAAAAGTCCTACTGTAAGGTGAACTTCTCTTTTCAGTACCACCTGTGAATATTTCAGTCTTCAAGAGAAAGACTACAGTAGCCACATGTTTTTCCCTTCACAAGAATCTTGCAAGAGTAAATACTTTCCAAACTTGATTATAAAACCAGATTCATACACTTAACAGGAAATAACCATGGCAAAAAATCAGCCTTCCTATCTTCTGTGGAACATTATTTCAGATATAAATAACACTCTGGAAGAAAACAAACGAACACACACACACACAACACCCCCCCCCAACAACAAAACAAAAAACACTCAAACCCCAAAAAAACCACCCCAAACAAAACCAAGACCCACACAAGCAAATACCCTCTCTTTGCAATGGAATCTACTGTACTCATTGTTTTTAAAGCAAAATTCATAGTAACATTAACATAACTGAATAAAGAATTTAAACTAAAACCAGATGTCACTACTGGCACCTTCAAAACAATGGAATTTTTCAAGGTTTTGTGATTCAGATAACATTAATATGTAACACAATTCTGCTGTGTATCAGTTTATCTCAGAGTCTCTAAGATATGAGTCTAGAAATGTAAAGTCTTCCTACATTTCACCACAGGCTTTAGAATCATAATCAGTATTGGAAGAATAAAATTAAAATTATTCATAAAACTTTCTTTTTTCTAGTAGAAGTGTGCCTTTTTTTTTGGTAAATCAAATCATACAAACACACGCTGTTTCTCCTCCACATTAGAAATGTATTTTTCCTTGCCAAATACCTTCAGTTACAAAGGAAACAAAAAGAATGATGTAGTTTAACCATAAGCATACGCACTTCCATTTCAACAGCTTAAAATTTTTAAAAAGTAAAGAAACCCTATTACTTCGTGTTTGGACATCTAAGTTGTATGCACAAAAGCTGAGAACAAACTTAAGTGTACTGAAAAGAAAACTCCACATTTTTAAACTGTCATAGCTGGGTTCCTCTTTTCTTTCCAAAGCATATAGAAAGCCCAAGCTCAAACCAGCTCAATTTCATACTGTTTCTGTAATCCAGCATTTTAAAAAGACAATGGGCTCCATAAATATATTCCACACCACTCTAGGAGTTCAATAGCAGAAGCAAGCAAATTTACAGCATAATCAGGGCAAGTATTTCTGAAGCAAGACAAATGGTACTCACACTTAGGACAGAAGTAAACATGAGTGACAGGGTCACATCTGGCAATACTGACACCAGACAGCATCAATTTCTTTTTGGAGAGCCAATTACTCTGAGAGTCAAACAGCCAATGTAGAAATTAAAAGGTATTTCAGTGGAAGCCTACCTTCTGCAGTTACCTCCTTCCTGACTGAGCTAATAAAAACACAAGGGTATTCACACTACCATACACAGTGGAGATCTGAAAGGTACAGATAAACAAGCATCAAATCTATAAACTTGATCTGCGATTGAACCTCAAGGTACAAAACTGGGCCCAGTACTGAACTCCTTCACCAATGAGTTGGATGAAGGGGCAGAGGCCTCCTCAGCAAGGTCACTGATGACACAAAGCTGGAGGAGTGGCCGACACCCCAGAGTGCTGTGCTGCCCTTTGGAAGGACAGATGGGAGAGACGGACAGAAGAACTGTATGAAATTCAACAAAGGCTTTGTACTTGTACTTTCCTTTCACAGTCCAGTTCTAACCAAAGAACCCTAAAAAAATAACAATCCTAATCACACAATAACCTGTGAGCAGAAGAAAGCAGCAGAGTCTTCTCACTGAAAGCTTTCCTGTATTTTATGTCATTGTCACACCACAGTCCTTATGCCCTATATGGAAAAACTAATTATTTGCTATTTCATTCTTCAACATGCAATGCCACTTATGTCTTTACTAAGTACTCATTTCAGTAAGTCTTCATGGAATTAAAATACCAAAGTATTAAACAGTAAGCGATAAATCTCTGTAAATAATCCGTGCTCGAGGAATTGTCAAAAAATACTAAAGAAATTATGACCAACAGCCTCAAATATTGAATAAAACATGGCAATGACAAAACCACAAAACCATTTCTTTCACACTGAATAAAACTGTTATGTCTTTTATTACACTGACTATAAAACTAAAACCATCTATTTGCACATGGTAGTTCAAATTTTGTTTTTAACATTATGAGCTTGATTAAAAAACCACTGAAAATTGACATTTCATATCTGGGGAGCCTTAACACTTTATATCCTAGCAAAAACATTTACAAATCAGTGATTAAAGTATGGCAATTTGTAATCAAAACCACAGCAGGCTTTTGTGGTAGAAAAAACCAAAACAAGTGCCTTTTCCCCAAGTATATCTTTTAGAAAGAAATTAAAAAATGAAATGTTATTAACTTACTTAATCTATGTCAGTATCTGAATTCAATGCATCTTTAGCATATAATGGGAAATAAAAGACACTCACCAGTCATCTCTTTTTTTCTGAAGAGAATTAATTGGGAAGGAAACTATTAATGTCCCTGTGAGTCTCAGAGAAATACTAAATATTTAAAATGTTCAAAAGATCATTTAACAAAATATATTTGCCTAAATGTTAGTGTTCTTCTGTATCACATGATATCACAAAACAGTCACATGAAGGATTAATTTACCAGATGCTTTAAAATGCTTCATAAGAATAAGCAAAATTATTACACTTCTACAAGAGCAGAATGCACAGTTTGCATAAAAAAATCACAAGGTTAATTGTGAAGGCAATATTTGTTTTCATATAATAAAAAAGCATAAGCAAAATAGTTAACTGATAAACTGAAATACATTAAATAATATTTTGCACCACAATTCATTATATCCACTATCCAACTTTAAAGTAAATTAATGAAACAAAGATAGCACAAATATGGGTAAAATAGCAGTCCAAAATATTTTTATCTTAACCTCTCAGCAGTATCCTGAACCATCTCTTTAGCAAGTAAATCCTCAATGCAAAGTTTTTTCAGAATTTTAGATTTTGTCTGTTTCTTTACTCTGAAGCAACTTGCCTCTTCTGTGATTTGAAAATAACCTTCTACAATCTAGAAGGAGTTATACAGGAAGAGAAATAAAGAAGAGAAAGATTATTGCTTCCAATTTGACCTTCCCATCTGAAAGAGTAACCCCAAGAACTAGATTTTAGCCCAAAACATTTAAATAGATGTGACCCTGATGTTAATGGCATGAAATATGTATCTTAAGCCTTGGCATTTCTTAAATTGCAAAAACAAAGCCTATACTGTCATAGATTAATATATTTCTATTCAGTTCCCAAAGTTATGTTGGATTTGGTTTTATTGCAATTCTTAAAAATTCAGTTTTTAAACTGGATTTTATATATATATATAAGCAGAAACCAACTCAGATGAGATACGTCCAGCATTAATACTTACACATTTTGCAGTAGTCCATTAGGCTGGAAATACTCATTTGATATCAACCTGCTACAGTGACTCCTAACAGTAAAAATAGTTGTGAGGGGTTTTTTTGTTTTGGTTTGGGGTTTTTTTGGTTGTTTTTTTTTTTTTTTGTAACATACAATCATAAATTTTTATGCCTCTCAAGAATATAGAGTAGCACAAAATAAATACTTGAATTGCTAGCATTCCACAAACCAGCTCATTCACACAAACAAATGTGTCAACTAGTTACTTCATAGAGACAATCAACAGTAACAAGAGAGCAATTTAAAAATAATTTAATGCTCTCTAAACTGCGATGGTTCTCAGCATTCATCTTAATGGTTGTCACTAACATTAGTGTCATTTGTTCTACTTGCTGAGATACAATGTACTAATATCTTAATAATACTTTTAACCATGCCTATATGAAGTGTTTGATTGATACAGAACTTTGTTGCTCAAGATTATTGCACACATTTCACATCAAGGATTCCAAACTCAAGAGTAAACAAAAACGCTAATTAAAAGTTTTATCCATGCTTTTCCCCGTTTCAACAAACAGCTGGAGAGATTACAACACAATACACTTATCACCACATCTGCACAGCCATCTCTGATTTCTGAATCTCTGCATCTTGGAAACAATTCTATTAACTTTTACAACTGTAATGCATAAACTAGTAACAGCTTTTTTGCAGTAAAACAGATTGAATAGGTAAAGAACTCAAATGGAAACCAGTAGATTTCCAGTAACTACAGCAAAAAATTGAATAGCAATAAACTGGGCCACAACACTAATAAATGCACAGCTAGTAGTAGATAAATACTGAGGTGAAATCAGGTATGTAAAATCATGGAGAAGATACCGAACAAAGGTGTTTTTCCAAGATGTAACTTGGGTTTCCTGATATTAAGGTAGGGTAACAGCACACCAAATGTAATTCAAATAAACTACCTGCAGCTGAAACAGTAAACGGTTTCCAGCCAGATTAATGTAATTGGATGAGAAATACTACCTTCTGTGTCAGCTGGTATTAACTACGGCTTTACTGGAATGTCTCTTCATATACTGTCCTGAAAAGATATAAGCTGCACATTTAAGCACTACCTAAACTTACTGTTTCCACTCAGAAAGGTTAAAGCAATGACAGCTGCTGGAAAGTGTTCTTCACATGGAAATACTGATTGTGAAAGCCTTCAGTAACGCTCTACAGGTGCTGCCGATGTTTTATACTGTATTACAGAGATGATCAACACAGATCATACAGAGCACAGAAGGAAACTGCATACTTCTGTACCCCAGAAGTTAAGCTTACAAATCATTTCATGTAACTCGTTCTTCTTCACTGTTAACTTGCCATGCTCTTTGTTCTTCTCTTTTCCTCATAAAATAGAAGTTAATACTACACAGAATACAGTAATTAGTGCTGCTGAAGCAACTGAATGAATTGTAATGTCAAAGAAATAAAAGATTATGAATAAAAATAACATAAGAAGATAGCCTAAACAAACTAAAAATTGAGCAAGTAAATTGTTAGGAACTTCTAGCAAATTAAGATCAAAAGAAACTGCTTTCAGGAAAAAGACATGCAGGTTCTGATGGCTAAAAAAATTGCTTGAGATGTTAGGGTGCCATTTCCTGCTCTCCACTGACTATTGGATTAGCTGTTGTAGCACAGACTATTGAAAGATAAAGGATTCAACAAAAAGCAAAGCCTCAAATCCCTTTACTTATGACAGTAACATACAGATTTTTACTTACAAGTGCCCTCATCAGGTCTTTACAAAACATACTATAATACTGTGCTACTTCGAAACAATTAAAATCAACTGGAAATAAATGAAAAATCTGCAAAGTGTTCTTGAAGAAATGCTTTAAAACTCACCACCTTCCTTAAAGAACAAAAACCCCATTACACCACATGAAAGATCTTTTTTTTTACCTTGACTGAGAAAGGATAGGAAGAACCAACATCATGAAAAGTTAAGGTATCTTCCTACAATAACCGTAACAGTCCTAAAAGTATCACAGCCAAACAACTTAGATTAACCTGGGAGACAGGGGAGCATGATCCTTTCCCCACAAATGAACACAAGTCAGCAAAACATCAAACCTCTTTTCCAATGACATCATGGAGAAAAACAGACAGGAAAGCCACAAGTTACAGGTTTGACTTACAGTCTTATTATGCCTGCATGATAAAAGCATGATAGAAGTCTGAAATGCTAAGTACAAAGTAGTACAAATAGTTTATCTTGTATCGTAAGAAACACTTACATATAACATCTTAGAAATTCCCTAGTCCCAGTTTCCCAGCATCCATGATATTTAAACCAACAGAAGTACTCCCACCTAAGATCTGTATAAAGATGAAACAACAGCTCTCCCTCCTTTCAGAACTAAAACTCAAGGTCGAAACTTGTGCGTGAAGCACTGATATTCCATTGTACCTCATCACTTAAAGAAGCACGAATCCTGGCCATTCAGCACTATCACCTTCAGACAATTACATGTTTCCTCAAAAATTGCATGGCATTTTATACAAATGATGTCAAAATGTATTAAAATATATTCATTACACAGTCCACAATTACAGCCTTGAAGTATAAACCAGTGAGAACATGGAAAAACATATTATCTAAGAATCACTAAGCATAAATACCACTGGCAACTCATCTTTAAGAATTCATTTTAAACCTCTAAATAAATTACTTCAGTTCAACTATTGAAATTTCACTGAAACTAAATGACAACCTCCCAGAAGCAAAATAGCTGAAAGTCACTGGGTGCTAAAACGACGAAGCACAAAGAACAGTGAGCACACTCAGCCTCACATTGGTTTTGTTTGCCTCTATTACGGTTTTAACATGCAGAACCAATCCCTGGTTTTACAAAACTCCAATTCCAATCCACTCACTGGATGTTCCTGTCAGGAAAAACTTCTTGTTGAGCACAACTAGCTACTCCTTCCTTGCTATTTCCCTCTTAGGAATGCAGAACATAAAGCTGAAACTCAGGGAATCACACTGATCTCTCAAGTGCTAGGCTAGCACAGGAGGAACTGCAACATTGTTCCTGGAGAGATAATAATTTCACTCCCCAGCACCAGTACCAAAGAGAAAATCTTTCTTTAAAAGCCACTTTAGAAAGAAGTTGCTCTTGTTATTAGAGTGAAATCTTAGTATTAACCGGGCCCCAGACTTGGGGAGATAGGTTAAAAGATCCAGGTGAAGTGAATGAAAAACCTCAGCAGAAATAACACAAAAGGCCCCACATCTCTTGCAAAATAAAGAAGCAATTAAGATAAATCAAAACAAATAACCCACAACCCCTATCTCCTCAGTCCCAACCTAAGGACTTAATCAGACCACCACACCTCTTGCTGCAGGAGTAAATATTTGAGTATCATGCAGCCAGGATACTTCACAGAACTGCCTAGCTTGCCTCCTGTGGTGACATTTCTATTTAAGTTTCAGAGAACTGTACAGTCTACATTCCCCTCGCATTTCTTATGATGTAGAAAAATCCCAAGCATTTGGATTTTCCTGATAAGTTACCATTTATTTTCAAGAAATTAATTTTTCCTCTTTTAAACATGCCATCTTCTCAGACACAAGACCTATCCAGATATTGCAGTCTGGTTTTTACCATCTTGTTACAACATGCTGAAGAACTTATCAAGACAAGTTCAACCTTTTCCTCCCCTCCTCCAAATATGTAACATCTTCTTGATCATACTGCACAGATCTCAAATGTCATCATCTACTGTTTAGGAAACTTCCCAGATAATAAAACCCACCATTATTAGGATAAAATGTTTAATTAAATAGATTAATTATAAATCCTCTGAAAGTGAAATTTTCACAATTCACAAATCCAAGTACATGTCCTTGTTCTCCTGAGTCCCAGTTCACAGTAGCCAAAGCTCACAAGCCTGAAAAGAGATCCATTAAATAATTAAAGAAAATAACAAAACATCAGTAATTGTTGCTGATTTAAATAACGCAGTGCAGCAAATACAAGCTACAGGTAAAGTGAGTTTGCAAATACCCCCTCTCAAAGACAAAATCTGCTCTGAAAATTTCCTGGTATGCAATACTTATTCTCAAGCACATTAATGAGTTTCACTGATCCTGTAAGATCTTTGCTCATAAAATGAGCAAATACTGGTAAAATTAAATATGTAGATGAGTATCTGCACTATTAGGAGCTAAACAAAAGGAGATCTTAGGGGATGAGGGAACCCATATTTGACTATTCAGAACAAAATTATCAGTCCTAATGGACCTTTGAACAATTTTCCATTTACTAATCAAAAATTCAAACTTGTTTTCAAAGAAAAACTGAGATAAAACATGTTTCATTAAAATGCATATAATGTGCATCATATCTTTGTATATCTTTATTTTGTAGGATCCTAAGTTTCTTTCACCTCAGCATTTGACTCCTTTCCTGAATCTCAAATCTACGTCCTATCCTAAAACTTTCTAATGATTTCTACTTTTTTTTTTTTCTTTTCTGAAAATCAGTCCTTTCTAACTGTTCCAATACCTGCAATCTTCAGGCATTCTCTAGCCATCTCACTTCTCAATTACAGCACATCTTTTTCTCTGGGACTGAGAGATTATCATTTCACCCGCGTGTTTCTTAAGCATTATCTCTTCCTGCCTCTTCTCATCCTCCTCTATCGCATCAAACAGGAGCTTCTTAACCTCACTTTCCAGGGCACTGCTGGCTGATTCCAGCTTATTACCTTATTATACCAAAGGATTACCTGTTTGCTTTCCTTCAGACTCCAGCAATCCCTTAAACATTTCAATGAGTATTTCCTGCATTCTCTTAGGTTGCCTGTGTTCCTGCCCTGCAAACATGACAAAGGTCCACCCGATTGCTACCCTTTCCTTACAAGGCTTACCAAAAGAAGGTTAAGATGCTGCAGTTGAGATCACTGCCCATCGTCCTAAGCAATACTGGGTTTTGCACAACTCTCATTTGGCTTGATCACTAAATGACCCAGCCCCTCCTGGAATTCAAAGTTAATTGGATTGGGGATGCTCTTTATACTCTGAGTTGGTGTAGAACATAGCACAACAAAAGGCTGTGACTAATAGTACTAGGTACTATGTAAACACAAACATAAAATACCCTCCAACTATCGATTACACATGACAAATACCCTAAATACTCCTCTAATTGTGACTACTTCCATATAGATGGGGGGGGGGAAGTCACAGGACCACTGGATGCCATAGCAGAGAACTGAAACAGGAACAATTTATTCACTTATTAGATGGATTAAAAAGTGTTGGGCATTACAAACATTACAATTTCCTCTTCCAGAATATTCCTCTGCTGCAGGGACAGCCAAGTGCATTGCAGCACAGGTACTGTCTTGGGTTCACACATATCAATTATTTTCCCACTCACAGCTACAAGAAAACCCTATGCAACCTAGTCCAAATGTTTATTTGAAGATGATATTAGAAAAGTAAAGTATTATGTACCTTCTCTGAAAGAAATGAAGCATCTGGAGTAAAAACAAAGTGTACAAGACACACTGAAAGAAGACCCCCTCGATTACTCTACCAACCAGTATTTACAAAGTGAGGTTTCCACATCCACTTGAATTGGACAGTCATCAGAAAGAACCCAGCAATCTAATGCTCTCTTTCCAAAGGATTTACAAAGCAGATGAAAATTCAAAAGGCACACCCATCTGCACCACCTTCACTCACATCTGGTTCCCTCAAGTATGCCAAAAGTTAGGGCTGCCTCTCAACTCTCCACTGCAATTGCTGTCATACTTCAGAAGTTTTTTAGTATTAAGTCAAAATGCAAATTTAGTGCAAGTCATTTCACTGCACAAGGCTGAAAAAAATATCCTTTACTTAATATGAACTACAAAAAAACATGTTGTGCTATTTCTTGTGTACCAGCCAGGGAGAAGTGATTGGCATAGTACTTGCCCCCCGAACATCCAAATCACAGCAAAGGTACCAGCTACTAAGGACTAAATTAACTCTATCCCAGCCAAAACCAGGATATAAGCACAAGGGTTACATGGATACTATGAAAGAACTGGTGAACTTTCCCACTAGTACACAGCAGATTTTACCCACTCAAGTGAGAAGTTTTAAATGGTTACTCCAAGTAGACAAACCAACCAAAGACTACCAGATCAAGTCATTATAATTTGCTGCTTTTTGTGTTTTGCTTTTCATATTGCTTTGCCCTTACACATTAAGGAATGTTGAAGTGTTTTACAAATACAGGGATTGTTACAATTTAACTTGTTTAAAACAAATAAACTTTTTTCCAATTTTACAACCTAACTAAAAGAGACAAAAATTAAGTTTACTTGCCTAAGATGACCCAAGAGTTCCACAGTAAAGCCCAAGAAAAATTCAGGTACTGCAATATTAGCATTTTAGCTCACAGTAAGGCTGCACTTCTTCAAAAGATGTAAAAGGTAACAAAACTATGGACAAATGTACAAACCACGATGCCAAAAAGCAGTTTTAGCAGTCCAATGCCCTTTTCGTTATAAATGACAAAGCAGAATCAGAGTTCTGACTAAAAAGAAAAAAAAAAAAAAAAAAAAAAAAAAAGAAAAGAAATTT